>CM077785.1:36587004-36647004 GCA_039737535.1 Lagodon rhomboides
CTTCAGCAACAGTACATGTAGAAATCGTACTGCACTCGGCTAACTTCGGACTCGATCAGGGCTTCCCCCTACACAGGCAGGCTGCTGGAGGAGAGGGTGAGTTGAGCTGTGTTTTTAATACAAATCCAGCAAAGCTAGCAGATGTTTGATGCTTCGTACTGTGTGCTGGGACTGTACATGTACTGTTGCTGAAGTTTGCTGCTGTTCTCACCATTAATTGTGGCTTTTTGATGGCGGTTTCTAGTTGGAGACATAAGCTGCAGTGTGTTGTTATCGTGCGGTCTTTTCTGAGGTTGCTAAAACTAGCTAAGCTAGCGGTCAGCTAACTTGACCTCTCGAGGGGGAGTCTTACTCGGTGTCAAGGTGTGTTAGACCATGGATTAAACTTACACCGGAATATCCCTTTAAAGTCCTGGGCCGTGAGTTTACAGCTGATGATCGTCCTCTTGTTTCAGAGCCACAGAGTTTATCAGGTCGTGTAATGAGCTCGTTTGCTGTCCGGTGTGACGTGACGTGCTGGTTAAAGCTCCTCGCCGTCTGTACGAAGCGCCGAGCGTAACAAAGCAAACGTGTTTCTGCTCTTATGTACAAATAAAACCGTCTCGGTCTCGGGAGGCGTTGCGTAACGGTGGTGACGGTGAGTTTTTAATAGCTCAGGAGGAAGAATCAGCTCATTAAGATCCTTCCTGAGATATTCATGTGGATGTTAAACTGGATTAGAATAGCAGGCAGCTCAACAAACCAGAGCCTGCAAACATTTTATTCTCCTCGTTTAAAAGTGACGAGCGGAGACGTTCTCTAAACTGAAACACAGAATGGAGACGTCTGCCCCGCCGCTCACCTAGAATCAGCATTTTGCTCGCTTTTTATTATTCATCATAAAACTGCAGTGAGCAGGTTCAGCGTGCCGAGCAGAGGAGCTCAGAGCAGCGATGACGACATGTCATCCTGAAACCAGAAGCAGCTTCCTCACCGATTACACTTGTGTCTCACAGTTTAAGGTTTCTCTTTCTGAACTGAGCGGCTGAACGTGTGATACAAACACGAAGAGAGGGTTCAGAAGTTTCACATCATTTAGTCCTGAAGACGTTCAGCTCACAGCCTCCATCATCCTGCTGGACACGCTGTCTGAGAAACAACTTTCTACATCAGGTGAATCAGCTGACTGAAGCTGTTCTCTGCTCAGTGTGTCTGTAGCTTCAACACATCCGTGTGAACATCCGTCACACCTCATGTCTCCAACATGGACGTCATCAGTGCAGGACGTGATGGTTGTCATGGTGACGGGCGCCACACTGAGGGACCGCCCACTCCACTGACGTCCTCTGTTGGAAGAAGAAAGATGGAGAAGAAGAAGGAGGACGAGGACGAAGGGAAGAAGGATGAAGAAGAGACAACGTCAGGCAGAATGATCACCGTCTCCAGCTGATGATGTCATCACTCTGATGTCATCACGTGTTAACCTGCTGATGTCAGTGAGGAGAAACTGAACAACCTTCAATGAATTTGATGAGATCTCAGATAAAACTTTTCTTTTCTTTATGTTCCCACTTTGTGTTTCTTTCGGTTGAATTTTAAATGCACAGCATCACTTGGTTAACGTTACGTGTCCCGACGTCGTGTCTAAAATTATCCAGCAGTTTGCAAATGTTGAAACGCCGTCATGACCAGTCGTCTGTCAGCGTCACCGTGTTCTTCAGCTCCTGACATCAGAGTCAGCTCACGTACATTTACTATGAATGTGATCTGAAATGTTTCGTGTACTGATGACATGGACACATTTTAACAGATTTTGTTCTGGTTACTGGGCTTTAACTTCCTGCAGCCGTGAAGCCGCTCAGGAAACATCAGGACGTGGAGCTGCTCAGGAAACATCAGGACGTGAAGCCGCTCAGGAAACATCAGGACGTGGAGCCGCTCAGGAAACATCAGGACGTGGAGCCGCTCAGGAAACATCAGGACGTGGAGCCGCTCAGGAAACATCAGGACGTGGAGCCGCTCAGGAAACATCAGGACGTGAAGCCGCTCAGGAAACATCAGGACGTGGAGCCGCTCAGGAAACATCAGGACGTGGAGCCGCTCAGGAAACATCAGGACGTGGAGCCGCTCAGGAAACATCAGGACGTGGAGCCGCTCAGGAAACATCAGGACGTGGAGCCGCTCAGGAAACATCAGGACGTGGAGCCGCTCAGGAAACATCAGGACGTGGAGCCGCTCAGGAAACATCAGGACGTGCAGCAGGAAGGACTCCAGTAGCTCAGAGTCAGACGAGGCGCTGATGAAGACGACTGTCACCGTGTGGATTTATCTCTGAACTGTGAGATATCACAGCCTCAGTAATCCAGTACGGACGCTGACACATGACTCAATTAAATCAAATCAAACAGACGAGATCATCATCAGTGAGCTTCAGCTGCTGGGAGGTGAGGATGTGAACTTCAGTCTGATCTTCACACTCATATTAAAGATGATCATTCTTCTCATCAAACTGCTGGAAGTTGAACATGGTTTATTTTCTAAAACAAAATAAACTAAACCTTTAAATTAATAATGTCCCTGTTAGTGATAGTTTCTCTTGTATTCTCAGTCCTTGCTACTGCTGCTGCTGGTGCTTGTGGTTCCTGGATCAGAACCGGCCTCAGCACCACGTCACAGTCCTATAACTGCCTCCATGCTGCTGCTGAGTGACAGACTGAAGGAGGATCAATCATCCTGCCGCCGTCACCGCCATTCTGATGTTTCTCTCAGGCGTCCTCCCCTCGAGTGTTTCTGAGCTGAGGAGCACAAAGCGTGAAGCCTGTAATTAAAGATGGATGTGAGACGAGCTGCTCGGCACGAACCTCACGCTTCTATTCTTTATTTCATGCTGCACGCGTGTGGAAACCTGCTGCAGCTCTGTGCAGGTCTAACAGCTAAATGTGAAGACGAGCTGTGTGTTTCAGAGCAGCAGCAGCAGCAGCAGCAGCAGCAGCAGGACGCCTCAGTGTGATGTGCAAACTTAAGGAACAAAACAAAGCCAATAATCAGCCGGAGTAAAGACGCCTCGTGCAGCTGGCTCGTTAAGAGTCACAGCTCATTAGGGCCGGCTTAATCAAAATTCAGGGACCATGCTGGGCTCCGACAAATTACTGAGATTCTGCAGCAGAATGAAAAGCACAAACAAGGTGTCAGTTAAAGTGAGCGTGCAGCAGTGAAGCAGTGAGCTGAGGCTGCAGCCGAGTGTTCAGACGTCGTCGCCACGTCCTCGTGTCCTCCACCGACAGCGACGTGTTCATGACGCTCCATCAGCAGGACTGTCTTTTAATTCAGCTCACTATTTGTTGCTCAGTGTGATTCTCTGATTCACACAGCAAACGATCTGAACCAGAGACATTGAACAGCACAAACAGGTGACAGTCCTGTTGACTCGAGTGTTTCCTGCAAAACTGATCAAAATGATGAAAAAGTTCAGTGACTCCGGTTCAAAAAGCTTTTTTCCCACATTATTCTGCAGATGAACACCGTTTCTACTGCACTGACCTCTTTAACAGCTCAATCTACGTTCTAACAACGTCTCATGTTCAGACAGACTGTGATAAAGCACACGATTGGATGTTGGGAGGAAGGGCGGGACATGAGTCCTTTGACCGTCTGCATATCAGCCGAGGTGTTTGGTGTTTCCAGGTTCGTCTGTTAGTCTTTTGTTCTTTCGTTCTGGCTGTGAGTATTTTACAGACAGTCGTTTGGAGTGTTGGGATTATTTTTCTGGCCTGGTTTGATGTTTAAAGCTGTTTGATTCCAGCTGAGTGTTTGTTTCCTGTGTTTTCAATTTTAAAGTTATTTTTTTAATTGAGAAGAAACGAAGACATAAATAAGGTTTTATAAAGTTAATTGTTTTTTGATTTATTACATTTATTTCACTAAACACAATTATATAATTGTAATGAATTATTATGCAGATTAATTGTCATTGATAAAACATAATTATTACACAGGTGCTGACAGCTGAGACCGGAGCACACCTGAGCAACCGACCCAGCCACCAGAACAAATGTTCACCCAGAACGTTTCTGCAGAACCACAGATAATAATGTTTATGTGCTGGGTGGTTTCAGCTCAGAAGAACAGAGAAGAGGTAAACCTGTTTCTGTCACCACCGTCATGGATGGAGACGGTCCGACCTCCTGTGAACGATAGCTGGTCCTGGTCACCACAAACCCGTCTGGAAATGTCCACAGGTGTCTTTAACCTGTCCGGCTGTGAGGTCGTCTGTTCGGCAGCCGTGTTGGATGTGAGAGGAAACATCACATGAGACTGAAAGACGAGTCTCATGTCTGAACTCACATGTTGGACACATGATGACCTGACGAGCATCACTGAAGTTATTACAGCTCGTCCTCTGGGGACCATCAACATCTGAGGAAAAAATGCTGCACACTGAACTTGATCATGTATTTATGACTTTACATCTCAGGTTGGAGTGACGACACGCTCGCTGTCGGTCTCTTTACACGACTCACAGTAACAGTAAACTCTTATTTTTCAGCTCGGCTTGAATAAAAGCAGAAACGAGCTCACATGCCAGAAGTGAGCGAGGGCTGGTGGAAGGCTGATGGAGGGCTGGTGGAGGGCTGGTGGAGGGCTGATGGAGGGCTGGTGGAGGGCTGATGGAGGGCTGATGGAGGGCCGATGGAGAGCCGATGGAGGGCTGTTGGAGGGCTGATGGAGGGCTGGTGGAGGGCTGTTGGAGGGCTGGTGGAGGGCTGATGGAGGGCTGATGGAGGGCCGATGGAGGGCTGACGGAGGGCTGGTGGAGGGCTGATGGAGGGCTGATGGAGGGCTGGTGGAGGGCTGGTGGAGGGCCGATGGAGAGCTGATGGAGGGCTGTTGGAGGGCTGGTGGAGGGCTGGTGGAGGGCCGATGGAGAGATGACGGAGGGCTGTTGGAGGGCTGGTGGAGGGCTGGTGGGGGCTGATGGAGGGCTGGTGGAGGGCTGATGGAGGGCTGTTGGAGGGCTGTGGAGGCTGATGGAGGGCTGATGGAGGGCTGGTGGAGGGCTGGTGGAGGGCTGATGGAGGGCTGATGGAGGGCTGGTGGAGGGCTGGTGGAGGGCCGATGGAGAGCTGATGGAGGGCTGTTGGAGGGCTGATGGAGGGCTGGTGGAGGGCTGGTGGAGGGCTGATGGAGGGCCGATGGAGAGCCGATGGAGGGCTGTTGGAGGGCTGATGGAGGGCCGGTGGAGGCCCGGTGGAGGGCTGGTGGGGGCTGATGGAGGGCTGGTGGAGGGCCGATGGAGAGCTGATGGAGGGCTGTTGGAGGGCTGGTGGAGGGCCGGTGGAGGCCCGGTGGAGGGCTGGTGGGGGCTGATGGAGGGCTGGTGGAGGGCTGTTGGAGGGCTGTGGAGGCTGATGGAGGGCTGGTGGAGGGCTGATGGAGGGCTGACGGAGGGCTGTTGGAGGGCTGATGGAGGGCTGACGGAGGGCTGATGGAGGGCTGACGGAGGGCTGATGGAGGGCTGATGTAGGGCTAGTGGAGGGCTGATGGAGGGCTGGTGGAGGGCTGATGGAGGGCTGATGTAGGGCTGGTGGAGGGCTGATGGAGGGCCGATGGAGGGCTGAAGGAGGGCTGATGGAGGGCTGGTGGAGGGCTGATGGAGGGCTGATGGAGGCTGTTGGAGGGCCGATGGAGGGCTGATGGAGAGCTGGTGGAGGGCTGGTGGAGGGCTGATGGAGAGCTGGTGGAGGGCTGGTGGAGGGCTGATGGAGAGCTGGTGGAGGGCTGATGGAGAGTTGATGGAGGGCTGATGGAGGGCTGGTGGAAGGCTGGTGGAGGGCTGATGGAGGGCTGTTGGAGGGCTGTTGGAGGGCTGATGGAGGGCTGATGGAGGGCTGATGGAGAGCTGATGGAGGCTGATGGAGGGCTGTGGAGGGCTGATGGAGAGCTGGTGGAGGGCTGATGGAGGCTGGTGGAGGGCTGATGGAGGGCTGGTGGAGGGCTGATGGAGGGCTGGTAGAGGGCTGATGGAGGGCTGGTGGAAGGCTGGTGGAGGGCTGATGGAGGGCTGATGGAGGGCTGTGGAGGGCTGATGGAGAGCTGATGGAGGCTGGTGGAGGGCTGATGGAGCTGATGGAGGGCTGTGGAGGGCTGATGGAGAGCTGATGGAGGCTGATGGAGGGCTGATGGAGCTGATGGAGGGCTGTGGAGGGCTGATGGAGAGCTGGTGGAGGGCTGATGGAGGGCTGGTGGAGGACTGATGGAGGGCTGATGGAGGGCTGATGGAGGGCTGTGGAGGCTGTTGGAGGGCTGATGGAGAGCTGGTGGAGGGCTGATGGAGGCTGGTGGAGGGCTGATGGAGGCTGATGGAGGGCTGATGGAGGGCTGGTGGAGGGCTGATGGAGCTGATGGAGGGCTGATGGAGCTGATGGAGGGCTGTGGAGGGCTGATGGAGAGCTGATGGAGGCTGATGGAGGGCTAATGGAGCTGATGGAGGGCTGTGGAGGGCTGATGGAGAGCTGGTGGAGGGCTGATGGAGGGCTGATGGAGGGCTGATGGAGGACTGATGGAGGGCCGGTGGAGGGCTGATGGAGGGCTGATGTAGGGCTGGTGGAGGGCTGATGGAGGGCCGATGGAGGGCTGAAGGAGGGCTGATGGAGGGCTGGTGGAGGGCTGATGGAGGGCTGATGGAGGCTGTTGGAGGGCCGATGGAGGGCTGATGGAGAGCTGGTGGAGGGCTGGTGGAGGGCTGATGGAGAGCTGGTGGAGGGCTGGTGGAGGGCTGATGGAGAGCTGGTGGAGGGCTGATGGAGAGTTGATGGAGGGCTGATGGAGGGCTGGTGGAAGGCTGGTGGAGGGCTGATGGAGGGCTGTTGGAGGGCTGTTGGAGGGCTGATGGAGGGCTGATGGAGGGCTGATGGAGAGCTGATGGAGGCTGATGGAGGGCTGTGGAGGGCTGATGGAGAGCTGGTGGAGGGCTGATGGAGGCTGGTGGAGGGCTGATGGAGGGCTGGTGGAGGGCTGATGGAGGGCTGGTAGAGGGCTGATGGAGGGCTGGTGGAGGACTGATGGAGGGCTGATGGAGGCTGGTGGAGGGCTGATGGAGGGCTGGTGGAAGGCTGGTGGAGGGCTGATGGAGGGCTGATGGAGGGCTGTGGAGGGCTGATGGAGAGCTGATGGAGGCTGGTGGAGGGCTGATGGAGCTGATGGAGGGCTGTGGAGGGCTGATGGAGAGCTGATGGAGGCTGATGGAGGGCTGATGGAGCTGATGGAGGGCTGTGGAGGGCTGATGGAGAGCTGGTGGAGGGCTGATGGAGGGCTGGTGGAGGACTGATGGAGGGCTGATGGAGGGCTGATGGAGGGCTGTGGAGGCTGTTGGAGGGCTGATGGAGAGCTGGTGGAGGGCTGATGGAGGCTGGTGGAGGGCTGATGGAGGCTGATGGAGGGCTGATGGAGGGCTGATGGAGGGCTGATGGAGGCTGATGGAGGGCTGATGGAGGGCTGATGGAGCTGATGGAGGGCTGTGGAGGGCTGATGGAGAGCTGATGGAGGCTGATGGAGGGCTAATGGAGCTGATGGAGGGCTGTGGAGGGCTGATGGAGGGCTGGTGGAGGGCTGATGGAGGGCTGATGGAGGGCTGATGGAGGGCTGATGGAGGGCCGGTGGAGGGCTGATGGAGGCTGATGGAGGGCTGGTGGAGGGCTGATGGAGGCTGATGGAGGCTGATGGAGGCTGCTGAGGCTGCAGCCAGAGCCGGAGGCCCGGTGAGCTGCTGCAAACACAGAAAGCTTCCAGCTCCGGGTGTTAAAACGCAGCCAGTAATATTCACATTCGATGGTTTTGGGGGAAACTGCGAAGCCAAACACAACACTGCTCTCCTAACAAGGCCTCACATCCACAGAGCTGCAGCAAACAGCAGCAGACCGACGTCCCAGCAGGCTGCACACAAAGGTCAGCGCTGTTCGGAGGGAAAAGAGGCTGTTTTGTGGATTTACAGTGAAGCTGCACGAATCAAAGCGCCGTGTGATGTTGCTATAGTTACAGGGACAAAGATCCCAGAGCTCCTGAGCTTCTGCAGGGCAGATCCTCCTCTCAGAGTTGGAACTTGGACTTCTTGCTCTTTGTTTATCTGGCGCCGTCGGCCCTGTGGGAGGCCCGGGACTGCCTGGGGATGGCAGCAGAGGCCCCTCTCTGCAGCTCCGAGACAAAAGCCCGGCTATTAAATTATGTAAATTTGGGGTCCGTCTGTCGGACTGCTGCCGATGATTAATTGCCGTCTCACCGCGAGGCACAGCGATGAGGCGGCGTGATGGGACGGGGAGCCGTTTCTTCTTCCCTTCTCCCTCCTGGCAGCAGCAGATGGAGCAGCAGAGATAGCACACACACCTTCTCCATGAGCGTCACGCCGCTCGACATGTGAACGATCCCTGAGCTTCAGACCGGAGCTCAGACGGCAACCGGACAAGTGATTTAACTGGATCTGTCTTTAGTATATTCTCACAGTTACAGACAGAACAAACCAACAGATGATGAGGACGGACTGTTGAAATAAAGTTTAGACGATTAGAAGACTGTTCCTGAGATCACGGCCGTCATGTCGTCAGGTGTGATTCTCCCTCTGTCGACGTGCTGCTGACTGACAGGTGTTCATATCGTCTCATCGATTCGAACCTGTGATAAAACTACTGACGCTGCTAAACTTCTGACAGCAGAACTTCTTCTTTTTCTCTCGGGTGTCTTTTTGTGGATGAATGTAGTTGTTGCTGATTGACATCAGATGATTGACTCATGATCCTACAGCTCCTTGTCAAGTACAAGTACAAGTCCTGGATTCAAAACATTACTGAAAAGTATGATTTTAAGCGAGTATATGAGTAAAATATGAGTATTATCACCCAGCTGTGTGGAAAAAGAAAGAAATGTTCCCTGTCAGTGTTTTACTGCTGGACATGTTGAAGGTTTGTGCGCTGAAGAGATGTTCTGGAGATGTTCTGGAGAAGAATACAGAATGTTCTGGTTCAGCTGTCAGCTGGTTTCAGAGGTGGAGAAGACGGCAGCACGTCTCTGTAATCCCTCGCTGCTGTTTCCACACAGCTGCAGACCTCCAGCAGCTTTAATCCACGTGTCTGTGGTCCACATCTGGCCGTCCGTCGGAGGCTTTTTGTCTGTGTTCGCTGAGAGGAAAGAAGAATCTGCAGCGTCGCCTGAGAAGCGACAGGAGGACAGATGCAGACATACGTCACGTAGGTTCGGAGGCGACCGGGCGAGATGCCGAGATGCTGGCTGGCTGCTCCCAGTGCACACAGGCACACACTCCCACTCATACATATGGATGTGTGCACACAGAAGTACACAGAGTTTCATGCTCACACACGTTAGTCAGACATTGTTGTGAAACATGAAACATATGTAATAAATATAAACACTGTGACATAAAGGCTGGTGGAGAGCTGCTGAACATGTGGAGATCAGCATGCTGCCTTCGTGCTCTACTTCTCGTCTTCACCTTCATCTCACAATCTGTTCCTGCCTCCTCGACCTGTCCTGTGTGTGTGTGTGTGTGTGTGTGTCACGGTGATTTAACCACAGGACAATTTACATCCACTTCTACAGGACTTCAGTCTGTGTGTCGCTCCACGTACACTGTGACTGTTGGGTACAAATATTCCTCCTCTGCATGTTTCAGTGTGTTCAAAGTGGCTCCTAACAGTATAAATGTTTAACTCCTGTCGGTATAAACGTGTGCTGATGGATGCTGTTGGACTCTGATGGATGTTGCTGGACGCTGTTGGATGCAGCTGGATGCTGCTGGATGCAGCTGGATGCTGCTGGATGCTGCTGGATGCTGCTGGATGCAGCTGGATGCTGTTGGACGCTGATGGATGCTGCTGGATGCTGATGGATGCAGCTGGATGCAGCTGGATGCTGTTGGATGCTGTTGGATGCTGCTGGATGCAGCTGGATGCTGATGGATGCAGCTGGATGCTGTTGGATGCTGTTGGATGCTGCTGGATGCAGCTAGATGCAGCTGGATGCTGATGGAGGCTGCTGGATGCAGCTGGATGCAGCTGGATGCTGATGGAGGCTGCTGGATGCTGTTGGATGCTGCTGGATGCTGCTGGATGCTGCTGGATGCAGCTGGATGCTGATGGATGCTGATGGATGCTACTGGATGCAGCTGGATGCAGCTGGATGCTGCTGGATGCAGCTGGATGCTGATGGATGCTGCTGGATGCAGCTGGATGCTGCTGGATGCTGATGGATGCTACTGGATGCTGCTGGATGCAGCTGGATGCTGCTGGATGCTGATGGATGCTGCTGGATGCAGCTGGATGCTGCTGGATGCTGCTGGATGCAGCTGGATGCTGCTGGATGCAGCTGGATGCAGCTGGATGCTGATGGATGCTGCTGGATGCTGTTGGATGCTGTTGGATGCTGCTGGATGCAGCTGGATGCAGCTGGATGCTGATGGATGCTGCTGGATGCAGCTGGATGCAGCTGGATGCTGATGGATGCTGCTGGATGCTGTTGGATGCTGCTGGATGCTGCTGGATGCTGCTGGATGCAGCTGGATGCTGATGGATGCTGATGGATGCTACTGGATGCAGCTGGATGCAGCTGGATGCTGCTGGATGCAGCTGGATGCTGATGGATGCTGCTGGATGCAGCTGGATGCTGCTGGATGCTGATGGATGCTACTGGATGCTGCTGGATGCAGCTGGATGCTGCTGGATGCTGATGGATGCTGCTGGATGCAGCTGGATGCTGCTGGATGCTGCTGGATGCAGCTGGATGCTGCTGGATGCAGCTGGATGCAGCTGGATGCTGATGGATGCTGATGGATGCTGCTGGATGCTGCTGGATGCTGCTGGATGCTGCTGGATGCTGATGGATGCTGCTGGATGCTGATGGATGCTACTGGATGCTGCTGGATGCTGCTGGATGCTGCTGGATGCTGCTGGATGCTGATGGATGCTGTTGGACGCTGCTGGATGCTGTTGGATGCTGTTAGATACAGCTGGATGCTGTTGGATGCTGTTGGATGCAGCTGGATGCAGCTGGATGCTGCTGGATGCTGTTGGATGCTGCTGGATGCTGCTGGATGCTGATGGATGCTGATGGATGCTGCTGGATGCTGCTGGATGCTGCTGGATGCTGCTGGATGCTGATGGATGCTGATGGATGCTGTTGGATGCTGCTGGATGCTGTTGGATGCTGTTAGATACAGCTGGAGGCTGCTGGATGCTGCTGGATGCTGATGGATGCTGATGGATGCAGCTGGATGCTGCTGGATGCTGATGGATGCTGATGGATGCAGCTGGATGCTGCTGGATGCTGTTGGATGCTGCTGGATGCTGCTGGATGCTGCTGGATGCAGCTGGATGCTGTTGGATGCTGATGGATGCTGCTGGATGCAGCTGGATGCTGTTGGATGCTGTTGGATGCAGCTGGATGCTGTTAGATGCTACTGGATGCAGCTGGATGCTGTTGGATGCTGCTGGATGCTGCTGGATGCTGATGGATGCTGATGGATGCAGCTGGATGCTGTTGGATGCTGCTGGATGCTGATGGATGCTGTTGGATGCTGCTGGATGCTGATGGATGCTGTTGGATGCTGTTGGATGCAGCTGGATGCTGTTGGATGCTGTTGGATGCAGGGTCGTGAGAACAGTGGGACTCTCCGGTTCGGTAAATATAACTGAAATAATTAAAAGTTTGAATGAATCACTCTCATTGGCAGATGAATCCAAAACAAGCTGCAGAGTTTGGTGTTTATTCTGAGTTCATTTCTACAAACAGCTGCGACGTATTGAATGTTTCTCTGTGAGTCATATTCATGCAGATTATTGTGTCGTTCACACAGAATCGCTGGCTCGTCTCTCTTTTGTTTGAGCGGAAGCGGCTTCGTTCTCACTGAACACACTTTCTCACCAAGTTTAAATGATCGCTCATTTCCGTGGCAAATTATCCGTGTGCATTGAGCCGCGCCGCTTCCAAATTATTGACTGATGCTCGGAGCCAACGAGCGGCCCGGTGTCACGGCCCGGTGTCACGGCCGCATTCAGACAGCCGGCCAGAAGAGCGATCGGATCTGTGCTGAATGTAAATGCAGGTCAATCACCTGCTTAACAGCCCTGCTGGAGACGATCTCTGCCGTAACACAGACATTCAGACAGTGAATATATTACACCACCTTCCTCTTCCTCTGCTGAGTTTGAGGGATCGGCAGAGCCGGAGGAAATACTCTGTTTCTAAAATAGCAGCAGCCATCGAGCGAGACAGTAAATCCTGCGGACCTGTTCTTAAGATAAGACTGCAACAAAGAAAGCAATCCTGCGTCAGCTCCACAGAGGCTGATACGGTCAATATTAAGAGTTTGGGTGCTGCTCTGCTGGTAATTGATTGACTGTGATGGAGAAGTTGGTGTGTGAGACACTCGGGAAGAAGGCAGAGCAGTTAAATCTGCAGCCGTGTGTCTCTAGCAGAGCTGCCCTGCTTTCAGGTGCATCGGGCTTTTATTCACAGCTGAGAGAATATCTGATTTATGGATGGATGGTGAAAATAACAGGACAGTAAACTTTAATAAAGTGACGTTCACACACACACAGTGTGTCAGAGATGTGTCTCAGCTGTTACCATGTTCCTGAACATCTCCTGTGTCTGCACAGATCCGTCCTGAGCCGAACGTCTCGGTCTGAAGGTCTGAAGCAGCAGCTGACTGAAGACAGAGTCAGAGCTGAATGTTACGGACGTATGAACAGTGAAGCTTTCTCCTCCTCGTACAGACTGAAATGATGCAAGAGCTGAGAGAAAAGTGAACACAGTGACTAGAAATCTTGAACAAAACACTTTTCAGTTGCCTTATAAATCTTGAAACCATAATTTCGTCATTGTTCGTCCACTTATTAATTCAAAAGCTCTGAATGTCTCTCAAAACTACTGAAATGCAAACATGGAATTACCTCTCTTGTGTCCCAGTGAAGTCAGGTTACTGCAGACGCACCCCTGAAACAAATATGTGACATATAACCAGCTGCAGGGCTGGTGTGGGGCTGATACTGGAGCCGGACTATTTACAGATGTGAGTGAAGAGAAGAAGAATAATCTCTACATGTGGTTTCAGAATCTGTGTGTGTGATCAGAAAACCTCCAAATCTGTGGTCAGATTCAGAGATTTATTGAGACGTGAAGACAAATCTGTGAAAGTGCAAATAGATCTTTGAGGGTTAAGGTTCATTAATTGTCACTTTACAACACAACAGAATGTACAGTGTGGTGCTGATGATGAGTCTCACAGTTGAGGAGTGAAGCTGCTGTCTGGAGGTACAGCAGCAGATACTTACAGCCGGAGGAGTGAAGCTGCTGTGTAGTCTGGAGGTAGTCAGGTGGCAAAAGGTGAACGGTCTGTGTCTGGGTGGCTGTTGTCTTTTAGTATCTCTGGACTCTGTGCAGACGTCACTGATGTCACTGATGTTCTGTAGACGGTACTAGTGATGTGCTGGTGGTTTTAATCATCGCTGTAGATCCGTCCTGTCCTGGGCCCTGATGAACCAGACAGTTTGTGATGTTTCCAGTCAGGATGCTTTCTATTGCTCCTCTGTGAAAGTGTAATTTATCCTTCCTAAGTTTCTGGAGGAAGTAGAGCCTTTTCTCTGCTTCTTTAACCAGGGTGCTGATGTGTGATGACCACGATATGTTCTCATTATGATTCATAGGAATCTGTTCACCTGCTCCACCTCAGCTCCACTGATGTAGACAGGTTTGTGTGTCTTTGCCTCCTTTTTTCTAAAATCAACAATCAGCTCTTTGGTTTTGCTGACGTTGAGCAGCAGATTGTTCTCCTCTCTGCATGATGGTGACGTCCTCCTGATATGAACACTCGTCGTTGTTTATAATGCGGCTGAAGATGGCGGCGGCGTCCTCAGACTAACATGAGGTTGATCCCAAAGCGTCCCGATGACTGTGAAGACAGATCCCTCGTCTTTCTTCATCTTTCCCAAATCAATAGATGATGAAAGCCAGGACGGTTCAGGTGTAATAAAGCTCTGTGTGATCTGCAAACACTATCGACTGCACAGCTGTCTGTGTGAAGTCCACTGCTGCTTCACTCTGAGAAGTTCAGCGTGTTCCAGCACATTTACAAAATCATCACACTCACATTATCTTCATATTCAGATCCAGCAGGGTAAAAAACAAACACGAGCAGAGCTTCAGACTCATGTAATGGACTTACATTTGATTTACGACCACAGTTGTTCCTCTGTCTTCTGTGTGAAGGTTGAGATTTATGTGTCTGTAAATCTTCCAGCATATTTTCTCTAATGATAACTTCTGGCTCAGAAAACAGCTTGTTTTGGAATTATGCTAATGTGTTTCATCATCTGCAATAAAACAAAGAATGGATTATTTTCAGTCCAATTTCCAACAGTTGTTTGTTCCTTTGTGCGTTTATTATGCTGACACACCTAAACCATGCAACGATCAGCACGGTTACTCTGGCTGTTTGTGTCGGTGTGAAAGCTGGTGATGTTTAGCTGAGTCGACATTTTGCCCTTTTTGTCCACATTTAGCTCTGAACGTTGGGATCTGACTAAATATGTGACTGAAACGGATCATAGAGGACATTTTGGTGTTTGAAGCTCTACTGAAACACACAGAGACTTTAGTGGTGAGTTGGCAAAACTTTGTACGTGCTAGTTTGTTAGCTTGTTTGTTTGCTTGTTTCTTTGCTTGTTTGTTTGCTTGTTTGTTAGCTTGTTTGTTAGCTTGTTTGTTTGCTTGTTTGTTAGCTTGTTTGTTAGCTTGTTTGTTAGCTTGTTTGTTAGCTTGTTTCTTTGCTTGTTTGTTAGCTTGTTTGTTAGCTTGTCTGTTAGCTTGTTTGTTAGCTTGTTTCTTTGCTTGTTTGTTAGCTTGTTTGTTTGCTTGTTTGTTAGCTTGTTTGTTTGCTTGTTTGTTAGCTTGTTTCTTTGCTTGTTTGTTAGCTTGTTTCTTTGCTTGTTTGTTAGCTTGTTTGTTAGCTTGTTTCTTTGCTTGTTTGTTAGCTTGTTTGTTAGCTTGTTTGTTTGCTTGTTTGTTAGCTTGTTTGTTAGCTAGTTTGTTAGCTTGTTTGTTAGCTTGTTTGTTAGCTTGTTTCTTTGCTTGGTGGTTGAATCTTGCTGATGTGGTTTTATCTTATATTGTTTTGCATGAATAGAATCACAAGAATCTAAACTAAACATGATTATACACTTTAATCAAAAGGACTCTCTGCTACTAACGACTACGACTTTAAGCTGCTTCAGCTGTTCAGCAGAAAGCTGCAGCTCTGTTTCACTGTGAAGCTCCAGAACTGTTCTGTGGACGACGACACTTCACCTGACTTTACATCAACTGACTGAATCTGACTTTTCGGGTGAACTGAACCTTTATTGTCATCGTGGCGCTGTCAGGTGACATCACTCACGGCCCAGTTTGGAGCGAGCATCCTCGCCTCCCTTCAGCTCGGCGCCACAGTCCGGACAATGTGAAATGACTGTGGGCTCAGCAGCCATCTGCTTGCTGCTTTACAGGGACTGCTGCAGCCCTGATGGACCTCCGCTGAATGTTAATTAGGAGGGAAGCAAATTGTTGCCTGTGAAAATGGTCACAGATGGGAGCTGAAAAATCAAGTAGAAGTCCAGCTGATATAATGGATCAGAATAATTACTGTTTCTTCTTCCTCGGCACCGACAATCATGCTGCTGGAAATAAAATGCTCCACTTTTCTTTTTGTTGTTGAGAACGACTGTTATCAGGCACATGTTGTTGGATAAATGCAGCTTATTAAAGCATAATGTCATTAAGCTCGTACACGTGTGTTCATGTAAACCAGGCTGTAAAGACTCAGAGCTGCACTTCTTCAACATAAACTGTCAGCTTTGTGAAAACACCTCGATCAGAATCACTCGAGTGTTGTGGAACATTGAAAAGAATCACATTTTGTCGGTGAGTTTGTATCTATCAGTGATTTTCTTGACAAAATGAGTGAACACACAAAAAAAACCTCATTCAGACGAAACAGCCTTTTCAGTTTTTAACCACCTGTTCAGAGGAAAACACTCTCGATGTGAACGATCGAGCGTATGGAAATAATATCCACTGCAGCAGACGGGATTGAATTGCACCTTCTGAATCATAAAAATTTAAACAAAATAAAAATCAACATGCCGAGAGCTGCCTGAGCAGATACGAGGAGCCGCTCGGCTCGACTTCTAACTCAATCTTTATTTTCCCAGTCTTCTTTCATCAGACATAGAAAAAATCAGAATTGATTTCTGTGTGCAGGCTGATGAAACTAATCAGGTTTGGTGATGCTGATGGTAAATTCATGTGCAGGTATACAACCGCTCATCGGCTCAGGAAGCCGCTTTCACCAAACACCCCGAGGCTCCTTCACACGAAGGTCATCAGTCCAGCTTTAAGACTAAATATGAATATTTAGGCTTCCATCTATATTTATCATGAACATACTGAGGTTTAAATGTTTAACCCTGCGTCACACCAAACATTTAACAGACCTGCAGAGTCGCTG
This sequence comes from Lagodon rhomboides, assembly GCA_039737535.1. Lineage (NCBI taxonomy): Eukaryota > Metazoa > Chordata > Actinopteri > Spariformes > Sparidae > Lagodon > Lagodon rhomboides. The sequence continues at coordinate 36,603,527 of CM077785.1, forward strand.
TCGCCTCTACAGCTCCGTCTGTCCTGGTTATGAATTATAAAAATGCTTCAGCTACACTTTCAAAAGGCAGAAAACCCGTTTGTTGGGTTCAGGAAAGTTTCACAGCTCGGCTGAAAGTAAATACTCGTTAGGACAGTATTTACTTTAGTGGAAGAGCTGCTTCAACTTAAAGTGTTTAAGTTTAAATGTTGAAGTTTCATTACTGCCTGAAGTGTTTGAGTTAACTTCAATTAGACTGAATAATGAAGTCAAAGCGTTGAAACCACATTTTTATTGAACTGAACAGACGTTTTATAATCTGAAGACATTTCATTTATCAACACCCACAAATATTACAATAGAATATGTATGTATGTATTTCCTTTGACTGCTTTCTTAGAAGAAGAAATATTAATACTAAATAAATAATAATAATAATAATAATAAATACTGATTGTTTTGTTCTTTAGAAACTTATTTTAATGAGTTAATTGAACTCTGTAGATTATTCACCTGTGTTTATGTTTCCTGTGCGGTGGAGACTCTTATTGGCTGTTCTAATTATGACATCAGCAAAGGAGGAAGTCAGGCGAGGTCATATTAATCATATTAAATAAATCAATATTTAACTTAATGAAAGAAGAATAACAAGTGTAAGAATAACATGTCTGAGCTCTCCGGCGATGGCGTGACCAATCACGTGGGGGGAACAGCCAATCAGAGACGAGGATTCGCTCTACATCAGAGTATTATGTTAATGCGATCCAGCCGGAGAGTTCTGATTGGCTACGTGGGTGAGATATGAGCTGACTTCTCCTCATTGGCTGACTCAGCCTTCGGCCTCTCGTGGAGTTGCACCAGGCTGCTGGTTGTAATTATTCCACATGCTGTGCAGAAACATTGCTTAAAGCAGCGATCATAATGCGATCTTTGATTTGGTTCTCATCCTGTTTCTCTCGCAGCTGTTTGTTTCTCTGCAGTGACGGCAGACGTCTTGTGACTCCGGCGAACATCCTCAGCGTAACATCAACTCTTTGCACTCGGGCGCTTCGGGCAACAGATACGGTAGATTAAGTAAGAAAATATCCGTCGTGTAAATGGAAATAATAAATCATAAACTATTGCTTCCGTCGTTACTGACAATGGTGAAAGCGATCCTCACGCTCCGGCGCCGTGGCCCAGAGCCTTCAATTAGCTGGAACGGGCCGCGTGCATTTAATAATGTATTTAAACAGCCTCAGACACCGAGCTGCTCTTATTTACTGCAGACGGACGCTGAATGTCATAATGTTGAGGCTCAGTCCTCTTCCCCCGGAGGAGCACCGAGATGCTGCAGGAACATCTCAGAGGACGTGTGTCTGAGCAGGATGAGAAATAATGACGGTGTTAGAAATGATCAGAAACAGCAGCAGAGAGTGAAACAGGAGAAATCTGCCTGATTCGAACTGACACGAGAGGTTCAGTGTCTCATTCACAAACCTCAGAGAAATCACTGCTGACCAAACACCTGTTGAGATTCAGAATTCAAACCTGAGCAGTTGAATAATCACACTGAGGATTTTAAATTGTGAGGTCGAGTTTAAACTGTCAACTTGCAAATTAAAATAAAGTTTTAAAAAAAAACACACCCAGTCTTGCTAGCTGGCTTTGTTCAAGCCAGCTCGCTCGACTCACTTGGACTTACTTGTTAGTTGTCTTCTCCAGGATCCTCTGTGTCACGGTGAGATGATGCTGATGACGACGACGACGCAAGTTCCACGAGCGCAAGCACGGACGGACGGAAGTTTTTGTTTTGACGCAACGGAAGTTTGTTTTTGTTTTAGTTTTAGTTTTGAGCTCAACACACACACACACACCACATACACACAGAGTGATCACATACCTCAGATTGTCCCGGCGAGGAATCGATCCCACGGCTCCACGTTGGAGGGCGGCGTCGATAACCACTGGACCATCTTCAGCGCTGAGAGCTGAGGACAACCAGAGAGACAAAGAGGGTCAGATTAAAGGAGGAAGCTGAAGAAAAGTCCACATGAACACGACTCCACACAGCCTGAACTCCAGCCTGAGTCCTGAACACCACATCAACAGATTTATATCACATCTGTGTGACGGCTGACGGAGCTCAGGAGTCTCAGATCAACACACAGATCTGTAACTAAAAGCTACAGGTGATTCTCTGTGTGAGAGTTCACCTGCGACACGCTGCTGCTGAAGCCGTCTGTGATGTGTCACCTGGCAGGTAGCTCAACGAGGTAACTCTCTGACTTTGTGTCAGAGGTTGAAGGTTTGAGTCCTGCAGAGGAAACTTCTCTTACTCTTCACTCAGGATGAAGTAGAGACATGATTTTCATTTAATATAAATAATTAATTAGTCTGAGCTTGAGTTTGACTCCAGATCATCTTGCTGCTCGGTTGTCTTCAGAAAGGGCAGCTGTGGCTCAGTGGTAGAGTCAGCGCCTTGTTATCAGAAGGTCATGGGTTCGATTCCCCTGGTCTGCATGTTGAAGTGAAGCTTGTTGGCATGTGTGACTTACTTTAAGTCACTTTGGACCAAAGCTTCTGATACAATGACTGATAGAGTTTTGGATGAGTCTCATGTAACCATGGTGATCATCTCACTCATCATGTGGAGCATCTCAGAGCTCCTCAGGTAGCTCAACAAGATCATGACTTGGCCATGGAGCAGAAGGTTGAGGGTTCAATTCCAGGGAGGTATAAAGTAAATCTTATGCTAAGTTTAATGGATAACAGTGATACGTTCAAACAAAGAAGTTCTAAATGATTATGGACCGAACAGTTCTTCTAACAGACCCTCGTTGTCTCCTCTTCTTCTTCTTCTTCTTCTTCTTCCTGTTTGTGTGACTTCCTCTGAGAGACACCTGTTCTGTCCTCCGTCTCTGCAGTCAGAACCGGAGGGAGAGCGAAGTGTTAATCAGTCCCTGCAGAACCCGGCCGGGTCCACCGCCGCCGCTGCTGAGGAGCAGAGATACCGACGAGGAGGCAGGTTCTCTGGATCAGATCCAGAGTGAAAGAGAGAAAGACGGACACAAAGGAAATGTTCTTCTCATTGAAACCACAACACAGTGTGTGTGTGTGTGTGTGTGTGTGTGTGTGTGTGTGTGTGTGTGTGTGTGTGTGTGTGTGTAGGCAGGTGGCCAGGAATCAAGCGACAGCTGCCAGCGTTCAGAGCGGCTTCCCTCTCCGGACTCAGACTGACTGTATGTGTGAGCGGAGCAGTTTCTCGGCTCTCTGATGAAAACCGTCGTCATGTTCTCTAACAACACCAGGAGGGAGCCGAGGCCGGACTCCCAGCTCGCTGGTGTTCCTGCTTCAGAGCTTCAGGAAAGTGCTCGTTACTGAAACACAGCTGAGCCTGGTTCTGTAAATCAGCCTGTTCACTTCAGGAGAACACCGTGATGTTCTGGTGCTGGAAACATGTTTAGTTCCAGAGAAACAAAGAAAATCCTGAAGCCAGCAGGAGCGAGTGTTGGTCTGCAGGAAGCTGTTCGTGCTGCAGGAAGCTGTTCGTGCTGCAGGAAGCTGTTCGTGCTGCAGGAAGCTGTTCGTGCTGCAGGAAGCTGTTCGTGCTGCAGGAAGCTGTTCGTGCTGCAGGAAGCTGTTCGTGCTGCAGGAAGCTGTTCGTGCTGCAGGAAGCTGTTCGTGCTGCAGGAAGCTGGAGATGATGGGGAGACGATGGGGGAGACGAGGGAGACGATGGGGAAGACGATGGGGGAAGACGGGGGAGATGATGGGGAGAAGATGGGGGAGACGGGGGAGACGATGGGGGAAAACAGGGGAGATGATGGGGGAGACGATGGGGGAGATGATGAGGGAGATGGGGAGATGATGGGGAGACGAGGGGGGAGACGATGGGTGAGATGATGGGGGAGATGATGGAGGAGACGACGGGGGAGACGACGGAGGAGACGATGGGGAGACGATGGGGGAGATGATGGGGGAGACGACGGGGGAGACGACGGAGGAGACGATGGGGAGACGGGGGGAAGATGGGGGGAGACGAGGGGGAGACGGTTCTGGGATGATGTTTCTCTGTCAGCAGCTGCAGGAGGATGAAGCTCATTTGCATGTAGAAAGCTCATCTCGTTTGCGAGCAGCTGATCTGGGAGCAGCTGATCTGGGAGCAGCTGATCTGGGAGCAGCTGATCTGGGAGCAGCTGATCTGGGAGCAGCTGATCTGGGAGCAGCTGATCTGGGAGCAGCTGATCTGGGAGCAGCTGATCTGGGAGCTGCTGATCTGGGAGCTGCTGATCAGGGAGCAGCTGATCTGGGAGCAGCTGATCTGGGAGCAGCTGATCTGGGAGCAGCTGATCTGGGAGCTGCTGATCTGGGAGCAGCTGATCTGGGAGCAGCTGATCTGGGAGCAGCTGATCTGGGAGCAGCTGATCTGGGAGCAGCTGATCTGGGAGCTGCTGATCTGGGAGCAGATCAGATCTGGGAGCAGCTGATCTGGGAGCTGCTGATCTGGGAGCAGCTGATCTGGGAGCTGCTGATCTGGGAGCAGATCAGATCTGGGAGCAGCTGATCTGGGAGCAGCTGATCTGGGAGCAGCTGATCTGGGAGCAGCTGATCTGGGAGCAGCTCTGACAGAAGTGTTTCTGCTGACAGACGCTTGGTTAATGCGACAGCAGATCTGTTGTTCCTGCTCTTTAAATCCCGTCATCATTCTGCTGCTGCAGTAATTATCAATAACTGTCGCTGTGTAACAATAGCTTGTTTTAATAATGTGGACGTATCGGTCGACATTAGCGCTGCACAGTTGTTGATTATTGATCGTCTGCGTGTTCTCAGACAGAACGTCGATGACGCTGCGCCCCGCTGAGGCTCCGCAGCCAGTCGATGGTGGAACTGCAGAACCTGGAAGTGTTCAGTCTTAATTAACAGACTGAAGGTGTCACAGAACAACAGCTCACCACGTCTCAGTCTCCTGGTACCGGTCGACCCACTCGTCCTCGCCGTGCTCAGGAGGACGAGTGGGTCGACCGGTACCAGGAGACTGCTGGTTTGATTCCCCAGCTCCTCCGGCTGGATGTTGGATTATCCTTGGACGAGTCTTGTAAAGTTCTCTGAGCGTAAACGTTTATCAGTCTTATTATTTTGTTGAGGCTGTCGGAGCCGTTGAGACGGATCAGTACCAGTACCGACACCAGCACACTCTTCAGTACACCAGAACAGGATTCAGTGTGACACAATGCAAAGTATGTCAAATGAAACAGAAGAACAGTTCCGTCCAGCAGGAAGTAGACGAGCAGTCGCAGCAGCCTGAAGAAAGGAAGGAAAGTGAAACAAAGCGAAGACGTGCAACAGCTTCTTAAAACGTGTTGCTGTGTGGAAACATGAGCTCGTCTGTTCTGAACAGAGATCTGGACCGTGGTCACATTCAGCCGTCTGCTCGGTGATTTATCACGTGTGAGAAAGTCTCTGAAGCAAAATACAGTTTGTCTCTGAAGAAGAAATATCAAAAATGCAGCCTCTGTTTCGGGTCGGTTCAGTTCTGCAGAGGCCCGGGCTGGATTCTATTGACTTTCATTATAAACATGTCGATATTCTTGAAGACGAAGCAAATCAAAATGGTCATTTCCTCAATTTGTGTCTGAAAGTGTTTTAACTCTATGAATAAAAAGGCACAGTGCTTCCATTTATTTCATAAAGTTTATTATTTATTATTATGTTTATACGAGTCTATTCTTCTTACCTTTTCATTATATTGTTTATTTTTTACTATTGTTTTTGTTTTTTAAAACACTCCTGTCCTTTAATTTCCCGTCTGTGGGACAATAAAGATTCTGATTATCTTTTGAAGTTGAGGAATATTTTCCTAGAAGGAGACGAACAGCCACAAACAGCCGAGGTGATGAAGTCCGTCTGCTCTCCTGCTGAAGGTCCAATTACTTGACTCCAGCTCCGGTCCGATTCCATCACGTCCAGCTGACCTTCAGATCGGCTTCAGTCAGCTTCTCAGAGTTTACCAGGTTCCCAGGAGGAGCCTTTACATCAATACATTGACTCACATGAGCCTTGAGGAGTCCCTGTTGGTGCAGAGCGAAGCGGTCAATGAACCCTCCACCGCCGAGGATCGTTCTGAAGAGCTGGCCCGGTCCGTCTGTGGGAGAAATGGATCAGAACCGTTGGAGCCTCAGTGTGGTGCGACTACATATTCAGCAGATTCTGTGTTCGTGACTCGAGTGAAGATCAAACCTCAGCCTGCAGCTGGACGTCAGCACAGAGGACCTGACAGCTCGAGTCAACACAACAATAAGTGTTGTTGTCGTCGTGTTTCATCACTGCAGGAGCGTGAAATCAGAACCGCAGAGTAAATCTGAGTGTATTAACACGGAGAATAAACAAGTGTTGCAAATAAAATCACCATTAAGTCGTTCAGTCCTTTTAATGTAGACGACCGTCTGGAAGCTTCACTCATCTAAACAAACACTGACTGAAACTCTCTGACGGCAGCTCGTCCCTCAGATTCAGACAGAAGTTTGCACCTTCGCTCCTGTTTTTCACTATTTCATATGCACAAAGTGAGTTTTGTTTAGTTTTACTTTTGTTTAGTAGTGAGTTTCCATTAAAATCAGGTCACAAAGTGGCTTTTTTTTAAGCCAGACGCCTGAAAATCATTAAAAATGATGAAAATATTATTATCAAATTTGACTTGTGTGACCATGTAAGGCTATAAAATGTGATCACATGTTGTTTTCCAGCTGATCGGTGTGTTTAACGTCTGTCGCTGTGCAGGAGGAGGAGGAGGAGGAGGAGGAGGAGGAGGAGCAGGAGGAGGAGGAGGAGGAGGAGGAGGTGGAGGAGGAGGAGGAGGTCACATGACGGCTGGCTGCAGGTGGAGGAGGAGGAGGAGGTCACCTGACTGCTGGCTGCAGGAGGAGGAGGAGGAGGAGGAGGTCACCTGACTGCTGGCTGCAGGAGGAGGAGGAGGAGGAGGTCACCTGACTGCTGGCTGCAGCAGGAGGAGGAGGAGGAGGTCACCTGACTGCTGGCTGCAGGAGGAGGAGGAGGAGGAGGTCACCTGACTGCTGGCTGCAGGAGGAGGAGGAGGAGGAGGTCACATGATGCTGCTGCAGGAGGAGGAGGAGGAGGTCACCTGACTGCCGGCTGCAGGAGGAGGAGGAGGAGGAGGAGGAGGAGGTCACCTGACTGCTGGCTGCAGGAGGAGGAGGAGGTCACATGATGCTCCTGCAGGAGGAGGAGGAGGAGGAGGAGCAGGAGGAGGAGGAGGAGGAGCAGGAGGAGGAGGTCACATGATGCTGCTGCAGGAGGAGGAGGAAGAGGAGGAGGAGGAGGAGGAGGTCACCTGACTGCTGCTGCAGGAGGAGGAGGAGGAGGAGGAGGAGGAGGAGGAGGAGGAGGCTCTGCAGGTGCTCAGGTGGGTTAATTGAGCGTCTCCCAGCTGATGAGTGAGATCAGATCAGCTGATTCTCATCGTCTGCTTTGTTCCTCAGTGAGTTTGTCTGATATTTCACCTGATGCTTTCTCTGTAATTGAGGCTGAACTGTATCTGATCTCTTGTCTTTAGTCAGATATTGATTGTGCTGCTCTGATGTGCTGATTATGATCCGTCGGACCTCGCTGGCTGCCTCCGTCTGTGATTGTGCTAATTAAGTCTCTCCGGCACAAACAAGCTGAAGCAGAAGCACCAACAGAGACTCTGAGAGCTGAGGACAAGATCAGACTGTAATCTGACATAAGAGCCAAAACTACGTCTGTAATCAACGACAGCTGTGATGATCTCTGTGGGTCTGTGGGTCAGAGTGTTCCAGGGATTATTAAGAAGAAGAAAAGTGTCATTCACATTTTATTAGAAGTTTGAAGAAACACCTTCGAGTGAGCACCGACTGAACGAGGCTGCACAAAACAAGGTTTTATAAACCAAATGGAAGAAATCACAAGTTAGACACTTTAAATATTGTTTGTTTGTGCTGCTGTTACTTCTGATTTCAGTCAAATCTTTTTTAACCTTTAACAAGGAAATATTCTCATCGTGGTCGACAGGCAGAAGCACAGTTTGTGTCTGTAAAGAGTCCTGGTTGTTTCTGCTCAAAGATCTAATGAACTGCTGAATATGAAGTCTACTGAAGAACAAACTGCTGAGAGAACAGCAGACAGACAGCAGACAGACAGCAGACAGACAGACAGGAGGTCATATCTGTCCTCGGTGTTATAGCTGTTCTGGTTTCCTTAGTGAAACAGTGAATCTGAAATGTTCGTCCTCCTGTCAGGACGTCTCCGTCTCCGTCTCACAGCGGCTCGTGTGTGATGAACGCTGCGATGCAGATTCAGAGACACCTGCTGCAAACTGAGAGACAAAGTGTTGTGATGAATCCAGCAGATGTCGACACGTGTTACAATAAAACAGGAGATTCATCACAAAGCGAAACACTCAGCTGCTTCTCTCACCTTCACACCTCCTGGTGTTCAACACAAGCACATGCTTTACGTTACGGACGGATCAAAACAGCAGCGCTAACATTCGAACAAAGCTAATTTCTTCTGGTTTTTTGTCCGTGCATGAAGCATGGAGACAGAAACAGGCCCAAATCTGCACGGTGACAGATGAGTGAGGAGGTTAGACGACATGAGAACCATTTATAATGTTGTGCATGCACTCTATAAGCTTCAAGCTAGCATGCTAACAGTGTTAGCTATAAATATACCATCAAACCTTTTACTTTTTATTTTAAAAATGTATGAACGGAGCTGTATTGCATTGTGATCAGTAAGCTAATTGATTTATCCTTCCTCACAGGGCATGTTGTCGTATTCTGGACCGGAAACAGAAGCGGATGGAGGAGTTTACAGAGGTTACCATGGCAACGATTGCACACACGGAGGCCAGGATTGTTCGTGTCTGGCCTGATGTTTGGATTTGTGGGTATTGATTTATTATATTTCCACTCCAGCCGCAGTGTCACCAGCGGTGTTTTAGCTGACATGTTTATCGTCCCGTCTCCAGCACACACTCGTCTGTCCAGTGAATGTCTTCATCTTATCAGCGGCCGGTGGAAGAGAGCTTCTGTGTTTATTGACGTGTGGTTCAGTCCATTAAATGAGCTCTCCCATGACCGTGATGTGGTGCAGGTGTGCAGACACACACATATCATTAAGTCATCGAGCCTGAAGTGGACGACGCTGGTGTGAACGCTTCGATGTGTTTTAAAGCCCCGCAGGACTCAGATCGCTCCGTCGTGTCTCGTGTTTCAGAGTGTTTCCACTTCAGATTAAAGCGTTCGTACTCAGAGATACTTCAGCCGATGGAATTATTCTTCAGAGGCTCTTAAAGAAACATTTGCAATATACAGAGCTGATGTTTTAAAGCTGATCAACAATTACAGCATTTTAAATCCAAACTGAATTCTCTCTCTCTGTTTAACAACACAGTAACTTGAGGAAAACTTCCAGGACGATATATTTTATATATTTAGTGACTCGCTGTGAAGCTGAATTCAGCGTTGAGGACTTGTTTTAGTTTCACAGAAGCTCTTTTTATTGTTCTGTTTGTTTCCAGCGGCTGAGCTCCGACACGTTCTGCTTGGAAAAGCCTTCAGAAGCGCCGTCTTTTCATGCGGCTCTCCGTCATTGTGTGCTTGTTAGAGGCGTCGGAGCGACGTCTCCCAGCGGTAATGATTTTTCTGCAACAGAGGAAGGATTTACTGGATCATCTGTCCAATGAAAGCAGCCGACAGAAAGCAGCAGGCTGATCTCTTCATGTTGTGGCATTAAAGCCTGACCTGCCTTTCAGCCGTTCATCCTCCTCCTCCATCTATTCTTCCCCACAAAGTCTCTTTTCACACACTGTGTTTCTTTCAGTTTCATTCCCATCATCCTTCTTTCTCCGTGTATCTGCATGTCTGCTTTCCAAAGCTGTTCACCATCACTCGTCTCTTCTCTCCGTGTGTTTTAGTGTCCTGATGAATAACGAAGCTTCGTCCACTTCATCTAACAACACTCATCTGGTCCTGAAGTTCTGCTGTTAAGACGAAGCATTAGACAGTTTATTGTCTTTATTAGAACATTCACGTTCAGTAAACGGGAGGAAAATAACGTTAATAACTGAATTAAATAAATGAATGAATCTGGTTTCAGGGGAAGTTTAATCACATTCTGTGTAATTAGAGCAGCTTCTCCCATCAACACCTCGCTGCTGCTGCGTGAACAGAGACGTTCTCTCAGACTGCAGACAGCGTCGTCTCAGGTGATGGGATGAAACTAGAACCGGTCCGTCACTGCTGTTTGTTCTGGTGCTGAACTGTGAGCATGTAGGACTTTATCAGCTTCACCCTGTAACTCCGTCACATGACGGTGCCTCCAGAACCTACGACGGAGTATTAGGGCCATACTAAGAGGAAAAAAATAATTAATAAAAAAAAAATTGGGGGAAATTACGAGAATAAAGTCGTAATAATAAAATAATAATAATAAAAGTTGTTTTAATGAGAAAAAAGCTTCCATAGAGTTAAGATCTGACGTGACCAGCAGGGGGAAGGCTGCTCTTTCTTGTAAGAGTTCTCATTAAAATTACTACTTTAATCTCGTAATATTGTGACTTTAATCTTGTAATATTTTGACTTAAATCTCGTAATATTATGACTTTATTTTCGTAATATTTTGACTTTATTCTCGTAATATTTTGACTTTATTCTCGTAATATTTTGACTTTAATCTCGTAATATTTTGACTTTAATCTCGTAATATTATGACTTTTTTTCGTAATATTTTGACTTTAATCTCGTAATATTTTGACTTTATTCTCGTAATATTTTGACTTTAATCTCGTAATATTTTGACTTTTTTTCTCGTAATATTATGACTTTATTCTCGTAATATTTTGACTTTAATCTCGTAATATTTTGACTTTATTCTCGTAATATTGTGACTTTATTCTCGTAATATTTTGACTTTATTCTCGTAATATTTTGACTTTTTTCTCGTAATATTGTGACTTTATTCTCGTAATATTGTGACTTTATTCTCGTAATATTGTGACTTTAATCTCGTAATATTTTGACTTTATTCTCGTAATATTTTGACTTTAATCTCGTAATATTTTGACTTTTTTCTCGTAATATTTTGACTTTATTCTCGTAATATTTTGACTTTATTCTCGTAATATTTTGACTTTAATCTCGTAATATTGTGACTTTATTCTCGTAATATTTTGACTTTATTCTCGTAATATTGTGACTTTAATCTCTGTAATATTTTGACTTTATTCTCGTAATATTTTGACTTTAATCTCGTAATATTTTGACTTTAATCTCGTAATATTTTGACTTTATTCTCGTAATATTTTGACTTTATTCTCGTAATATTTTGACTTTAATCTCGTAATATTGTGACTTTATTCTCGTAATATTTTGACTTTATTCTCGTAATATTTTGACTTTATTCTCGTAATATTTTGACTTTATTCTCGTAATATTGTGACTTTATTCTCGTAATATTGTGACTTTATTCTCGTAATATTGTGACTTTATTCTCGTAATATTTTGACTTTATTCTCGTAATATTGTGACTTTATTCTCGTAATATTTTGACTTTATTCTCGTAATATTTTGACTTTATTCTCGTAATATTTTGACTTTAATCTCGTAATATTTTGACTTTAATCTCGTAATATTATGACTTTTTTCTCGTAATATTTTGACTTTAATCTCGTAATATTTTGACTTTATTCTCGTAATATTTTGACTTTAATCTCGTAATATTTTGACTTTTTTCTCGTAATATTATGACTTTATTCTCGTAATATGACTTTTTTCTCGTAATATTGTGACTTTATTCTCGTAATATTTTGACTTTATTCTCGTAATATTTTGACTTTATTCTCGTAATATTTTGACTTTATTCTCGTAATATTTTGACTTTATTCTCGTAATATTGTGACTTTATTCTCGTAATATTTTGACTTTATTCTCGTAATATTTTGACTTTTTTCTCGTAATATTTTGACTTTATTCTCGTAATATTGTGACTTTATTCTCGTAATATTGTGACTTTATTCTCGTAATATTGTGACTTTATTCTCGTAATATTTTGACTTTATTCTCGTAATATTGTGACTTTATTCTCGTAATATTTTGACTTTATTCTCGTAATATTTTGACTTTATTCTCGTAATATTTTGACTTTAATCTCGTAATATTTTGACTTTAATCTCGTAATATTTTGACTTTAATCTCGTAATATTTTGACTTTATTCTCGTAATATTTTGACTTTATTCTCGTAATATTTTGACTTTTTTCTCGTAATATTATGACTTTATTCTCGCAATATTATGACTTTATTCTCGTAATATTTTGACTTTATTCTCGTAATATTTTGACTTTATTCCTCGTAATTTGCCCTCCAAAACATTTTTTTTCTCTTAGTCTGGCCCTGATACTCCGTCGTAAGAACCAGACGTTAAACTGGAACCTGTTTTTGTGCAGGTTATGCAGCAGATGTGTGCAGGTGCCTCCCCTCACCTGAAATATCTCACACGCCTCCATGTGACCCGGCGGCTCCTCACGGTACCACCGACCCGTCCAACAGGATCCCAGGTGAACTCTTCACCTCTCCACTCACTGCTGACCCGTTTACATGAGTTCTTCTTCCGTCTGAACTCGTCCGTGACATCCAGCTCTCAACATAAACACCGTCGCCGCCTGCAGCACATTATCAGTTTACATTGCCAGCAGTGACTCATCACGTCGGAATGGAACACACCCCGGTGTTTCATGTGAAGCAGCAGCAGAGCGGAAACCACCAGGAAACCTCTTCACACAGCCGACCTGGCAGACGATCAGACTCCTCTTCAGACCGAGCAGCTTCCTCTGAGCGAGTTCAGCTGCAGCAGAGAGAAGCTGAGGAGGCTTCACACTGAAGGTGAGTCTGGTTAGAAACAGCACTCAGAGTAAACTTCAGTGAAGCTAACAGAGAAGAGAGGAGCCATGATTCACTGTTCCTTCTGTTTTCAGCTTCACTCAGAGACAACATGACGTCCAGGCTGAAGGAGGAGCTCTGCTGTCCCGTCTGTCAGGACGTCTTCAGAGCTCCTGTGGTTCTGTCATGCAGCCACAGCTTCTGTAAGGACTGTCTGAAGCGCTGGTGGACAGAGAAACCATCATGTGAGTGTCCAGTTTGTAAGACAACATCTCCAACAGCAGAACCGCCTGTTAGTCTGGTGCTGAAGAACCTGTGTGAGACCTTCTTGTTGGAGAGAGATCAGAGAGCTTCAGAGGATCTCTGCAGTCGGCACTCTGAGAAACTCCAACTCTTCTGTCTGGACCATCAGCAGCCGGTGTGTCTCGTCTGCAGAGACTCAGAACAACACGCCAACCACAGATTCATGCTCATCAGTAAAGCTGCACAACAACACAAGAAGAAACTTCAGGAAACCCTGAAGCTCTTCAAGAAGAAGTTAAAGGTTTTTGAAGAAGTTAAAGTGAAGCTCCATCAGACAGCAGAACACATGAAGGTCCAGGCCCGACACACAGAGAGGCAGATTAAGGATCAGTTTAAGAAGCTGCACCAGTTTCTAGAAGAGGAAGAGGAGGCCAGGATGGCTGCACTGAGGGAGGAAGAGGAGCAGAAGAGTCAGATGATGAAGGAGAAGATGGAGGCTCTGAGCAGAGAGATAGCAGCTCTTTCACACACAGTCAGAGCCACAGAGGAGCAGCTGAGAGCTGAAGACGTCTCATTCCTGCACAACTACAAGGCTGCAGTGGAAAGAGTCCAGCAGCGCCCCCTGCTGGAGGATCCACAGCTGCCCTCAGGAGCTCTGATAGACCAGGCCAAACACCTGGGCAACCTGAGCTTCAACATCTGGACCAAGATGAAGGACATGGTCTCCTACACTCCTGTGGTTCTGGACCCAAACACTGCTGATCCAGAACCTGATCCTGTCTGAAGATCTGAGCAGTGTGATAGAAGGAGAGAGACGGCAGCTTCCTGATAATCCAGAGAGGTTTGAGGGACGCTGGTCTGTCCTGGGCTCTGAGGGCTTCAGCTCAGGGGCTCACAGCTGGGAGGTGGAGGTTGGAGACAGCAGCGACTGGCTGCTGGGTGTGTGTGCAGAGTCGGTCCAGAGGAGAGGACTCGTGCAGGCTGGATTATGGAGACTGATGTTCTATAGAGGTGAATACTCAGCACGGTCGCTGCCGGACCTCCTCACGGTCCTCATCGAGCAGAAGAAGCTCCGGAGGATCAGAGTGAATCTGGACTGGACCAGAGGGAAGCTGTCGTTCTCTGATCCCGACACGAACACACACATACACACCTTCACACACACCTTCACTGAGAGGATGTTCCCGTTCATCATCAGCGTGGACAAACTCCCGCTGAAGATCCTCCCACTGAAGGTCGGCGTGACGCTGGAACGGCGGCCGTGACTCTGGAGGGGAGGCGGCGGTCCACCAGTCAGAACCTGGCTGGTTCTGTCCCCATGTTGCTCCTGGTGGCTCCTCCATCGGTCTGTGAATGGTTGAGATCGATACGACTGGAGAATCATATCATCATATAAATAAAGTTAGCGTTGTCCGACGATGACGATGTTTAGTTCTTAAAGGGAAAATCACTGAATTTAAGCTCCTCCTGCTGCAGCTGCATGTTTAAAACGTAGACGAGTATAAAGTGGCTGAGCAGGAAACAGAACCTCGGCTGGTTCTTCTCAGAGCGCTGCTCTTATCTCCTCCGCCGCCCTCAGTCTTTCTCTGGATTTGTTTCCACTCGCTCACTAATTCTTTCTGTCTGGAGGATTTAAGAGATTCCTATCACTCCGCTTTTCCTCCTATCTCTCCATCTGCTTCACGATAAAGCGATCATTCTTCTCTCGCAGTCTGAAGATCAGATGGTTTATCAGACATGTGGAGGACCCTGCAGGTCTGATGGGGAGGTCTTTTTATCTCTCTCCCTCATCTTGTCTCGCTTTCTCCGTCGCTTTTCTCTCCCGTCTCATTCCTCTCTGCCACCCACTCTCTCTCCTCTCAGCTCCTGACCTCTGCTGCTCTCAGACAGAACCGGGTCCCTCAGGTACCAACTCTTTTCTTCCATTACCGGTCCAGGACCTGGAACATATCACCACTTCCTTCCACGCAGCCGTTATCTCACCCTCAGATGGTTGTCTCACCTTCCAGATTGGAAACACGTCTCCCAGGAATTACAACATTTACTCGCTCGATCTCCGTCTTCCCTCCCTGCTCGCTCGCTCGCACAAAACACTCTGGGCCAGTTTTACTGCTCTCAGGGAGGTTTTATTTTATTTTTATTTATTTTTCAGACGCAGAAATGATGAATCTGCCTCAAACATGGTGTGTGTTTAGTCACCAGAGAAGACCAACGAGTCCTGACTGTCCACCACAGTTACCTGTCCTCAACAGTCGTCAACGTTCCTGGTGACATCACAAGAAGCTCTGTGGAACACTGTGACATCATCCTGCAAGTCAGCAGGTTTAACACTCACCTGTGGAGTCCTTGCAGCTCGAGTACATGTGGGGGGACAAACCAAAAACTGAGATATTCTGACATTCATGGACATTTTTCAAAGATCAGACTTGTCAGATGACATCATTCGTATCGAGAACAAATTTTACTGTACATTTAAAACAAACACAGATTAGAATGATTTGGATCAGTGGTGTCAGACATTTATTTCAGACCTCCTGTATATTTTTAATAGAATATAAAGTTGAGAACATTGTAAATAAATGCTCTGCTGTTTCCTCCCGTCTCTCCGGTTCATGTCTCACAGTCGTCTGAGTGGATGTGTTGTTCATGTACACTGTTCTGGCTCCATGCAGATGAATGAGGGGATGTGATCAGTAAGTTGAGTCCATCAGGAGTGAAACAGATCCAACGAGACCGGCAGCGTCTGATCGCTCTGCGTCACTTTGGTTGTAACTCTGTAACTCCGTCCGTTTCCGTCTCTTTCTCCTGTAGCGGACACTTTCCTGCTGTTAGCTGTGTCAGAGATGATCACCGAGGTTCTGACAGCAGTTCATGTGGAGTCACTGCACCACATCCACATCTGCATCCTCTGGTTTGTGACTCTGGAGCTTCTCTCTCCGTCCCTCGGTCCCGTCCTGCCCGAGGGCTGAAGGCAGACTCCTCGTTAGATACATATCCCGTCCTCCGCCTCACAGATCTGCAACACAGACGCACAGATCCCCAGTTGGAGAAGTCATTGCAACTCATCGAGGCCTGAAATTAATTTCATATGTCTTTACACGAGGAGCCGGCGAGGCACCGGGGCAGAGAGCCGAGCTGAGGGATCCTCTGACGTCCTCGCTCGGATAACAAAGCTTATTCATAATCGTGGTAATATCGCTCTGAACTGTGCTGAAACAATATCATCTCACAGAGAATACGCCTTATGGAAGGCAACACGATGAGCTCCACAGAGAGCCGCGCTGACGCAACGTGGCTACATCACATGAGCCCAGCAGAGCGGTCCTGGCGCTGGCGGCCCGCGGGCTTTAAGACACCGCTGATGTGATCCGTGGGCCCGTCTGGGTCGAGTGGAGGTCGCTCTGATGCTCGTCTCCTCCGTCTCTCCTCTGGTTTCCTGTTTCTAACTTCAGAGGCCCCAAATGTGCACAGAGACAAAGGATGAGGATAAAAGTTAAAGACTGAACATGTTGGTGTCCTGAGAGGCTGAATGATGAGCTGATCTGATGCTGCAGGAGATAGAAGTGAGATGCCAACACACGACACCATGACCTCATGACCTCATGACCTCATCACCTCATCACCTCATGACCTCATCACCTCATGACCTCATCACCTCATGACCTCATCACCTCATCACCTCATCACCTCATCACCTCGTGACCTCATGACCTCATGGTGTCCTTCAGTTGACCTGAGGCTGATCCATCTTCTCAGTCTCAGTCACATTTTTTATTCTCTTGGGGAAAAAACCCTTCAATTTCCACTTGGTTCAAATTCTTGGTTTCACACCCTGAAAAAAAAGTAAAATGAGTTTACTTTTTTCATTTTAGTGAACTGCTCCCTTTTTAAGAAAGGCCACATGTGACCACATCAACCTGAACTTGACCTCAACACTCAGAAAGACTGAACTCTACAATACTGACATGACGTCCACGTATTTACTACAGGAGAAGATTTCTGCTGTTTGTCTTCTGGGACAGAAACACTCGTCTGTCAGGAGCTGTGGATGATGATGATGATGTTCAGATGATCAGATTTAGCAGCTCTGACTCTCTGACAGGATTCCTCTTGAGGACTAATCGATGTGTAATTATGTATTATTGTACATCATCATGTGAGCATTACAGTGATTTCCATGAGGAGAGGGGAGGTGGTGAGTAACGAGGCCGACAGCGTGATGAATGAATCGCTGAGTATAAAAAGTGCAGCAGGTCCGACGAGGACGCAGGAAGTTTTCACAGCAGAAATAAACGTCATTTCTGTGGATTTGCTTTGTTGCTGTGTTTCCATTTGCAGCAAAGTAATTCCACTTTAATTTCATAATGAAAACGTCTGTACAGTTAAATCAGACCACCTGCTTTCGTGCAGAAATAATTTAAGTTCTGTTTCTGTTTTGATTAGTTTCAGTTGATTTTTAATTATTCCGACTGGTTCAGTTTGTGTTTCTCCACGTTGGGTCGTACTGAGACTGATTGTATATTCCTCATTATTCAGCACTATTTCACTTGTTTTCATTTTAAAGGAGAAACTTTAATTCTCTTCTGGTTTCCCCCTGAGCCCTCCTGTCCTTTCTGCTCATATAAAACTGAATAAAACCAACTTTTCTTTATGAAATGCTCGCTCTTGGCAGGAAACTGAACGGAACAGACAGATAATTTAGTGAGAGGACGAGTCCGACTCCAGCTGGGAGGACGGTGGACAGAAAGGATGAAGTGACAGTTATCATATATCCACCTGGCCCCTTGTTATATTCACTCAGCATTAATGTGAGTATAAATGATAATCTAACTGTAACACAGAGACGTTCCTGCTGACAGAGCTGCGTCTCAGCTGGAGGTGGATTTGCTTTCCGTCCCAGAAGACTTTGTGTTGTGAGAACAGCTTGTCCCCGTTTTTATCCCACAGTTACAATCCGGATCTGAGATCTGACGGTACGCGTCTTAACGAGATTGTAATCTGAGAGAGACCTCGCTCGCTGTACATCATCATCATCATCATCATCATGGTAATGCTCCGTGTGCTCACGGCAGCAGATCTATACAGCAGGCGAGTTATTAAAGCTGGGCTCGGGTCGCACGGCCGTCTGAGTAATTGACTGAAACAAAGGATTATTATCATTAACCTGATTGCATCAACGTGATTACATGCTATGGTATTGTTCTGTGTGTGTGTGTGTGTGTGTGTGTGTGTGTGATGATGATGATTACATTTATGTGTGTGTGAGTCCTTCATTCATCTGTGAATAATAATAATAATGAAAAAAAGAATTGTATAAAAAAACAACTACTTCAACTATAACTGATGCTACAGCAACGACGACACACTGCATCCCAAACACTTTGATTTTATTTTGAAATGCTCTTCCTCTTCCTGTCTCATAAGAGAATGTCATCTGTTAGAATAACCACTGTGTGTATTCAAACAGTCAGTGTGAGCCTGAACCTCCACCTGCCCTGAACCTCCACCTGCCCTGAGCCTCCACCTGTCCTGAACCTCCACCTGTCCTGAACCTCCACCTGTCCTGAACCTCCACCTGTCCTGAACCTCCTCCTGCCCTGAGCCTCCACCTGCAGTTTGGAATCACATCATGTGGAACATTTTGTCCTGCAGACTGCTGAGTGTTGCAGCCTCGACTCTTCTGTCGAGTGTGGAGCATTGTAAAAAGAGCTGGATGCATCTGTAACATTATAAACACAAAGGTTGAATCACTTTATCTTCATTAGCCTTCAGAAGACCTGGAAAATATGTTGTTGCTTCAGTCAAGGCCTGAACACAAACTCCGTCACTAGAATAAATGTTGGTAATATACGTTTCTGCAACTTTACCTTTCTTTAGGTTCAATTCTCCATCTAATGTTGAAGATTTTTTTGAAGGGTTGTCATCGCTGAGCTTATGGTTCTGTCAGGTTTAGGCACAGTAACCACTTGGTGAGGAAAAAATCCCTTTCTGGCTGACACGGCTGGAAAATGTCCAGCGGTGTCCTTAAAAACACTGTGATGAGCTGCAGCCACTCACACTGAGAGAGACTCCACCAGCATCCATACTGTCACACTGTGAGGTCACACTGTGAGGTCACACTGTGAGGTCACACTGTGAGGTCACACTGTGAGGTCACACTGTGTGAGGTCACACTGTGAGGTCATACTGTGAGGTCACACTGTGAGGTCATACTGTGAGGTCACACTGTGAGGTCACACTGTGAGGTCACACTGTGAGGTCACACTGTGAGGTCACACTGTGAGGTCACACTGTGAGGTCACACTGTGAGGTCACACTGTGAGGTCACACTGTGAGGTCATACTGTGAGGTCACACTGTGAGGTCACACTGTGAGGTCACACTGTGAGGTCACACTGTGAGGTCACACTGTGAGGTCGCACTGTGAGGTCACACTGTGAGGTCACACTGTGAGGTCACACTGTGAGGTCACACTGAAGTCACACTGTGAGGTCACACTGTGAGGTCTCTACTGTGAGGTCACACTGTGAGGTCACACTGTGAGGTCACACTGTGTACCTGACATGTGGATGTGATTCGTCACATTGTAGAAATGTCTCTCTGATAGGTTTGAATAAAAGCAGAAAACTCACATTTAAATGTTCTTTATATCAAGTTAAAGCTCTGCAGATTCAGTTAAATGTAATAAAAGTACAGAAGTATTACCAGTAAAATATAAATATATATATATGATGACAGTCAGAGGCTGTTATCATATATATATATATAAATATATATATATGATGACAGTCAGAGGCTGTTACCACAGAAGAGGCTCCTGACCTGAGGCCAGCGTCTACAGACAGTCCGCACATGATTAATGTGAGAGGAGAGAGAGCGGAACAAAGGTCTGATCTCAGATCTGCTGTCAGGTTTCTGATGTTCCTCCAACCTGCCTTCTTTGGTGTTCAGAGAAAAACTGAATCATTTCACCCTTTTATTTATGAAATGAAAGGAGAGAAGAGCTGATAACAGCCTCTCCAACACTGCTGCTCAGGTTTGCTTCAGATGTTCACATGAATCCTCCTGTTTGCTTTGTACACAGATCGAATGTTCGGTTCTACTAAACACTCACATGCTGGTTGATGTGATGGACAGCTGAACATGAATGACATGTTAAAGAGCTGAAAACGAATACTTGATTACTTTAAAACGAATTCCTGCTTCAGTTTAAATTCTGCATTCAAACCTAATTAACCGTCGACCTGCCGCTGCGTCCACAGAGCGCCTCTCGCCGCGTCGCTCGCCGCGTCTCTCGCCGCCATGATCAGGTCATTATGGAGACAAGATTAGACTGCAGGTTCAGGGTATTATGGGTATTAGTTTAAAAGCTCAGGTGTCACATAACGCTGATCTGGGGTCAGCTTTTTAAATCCCTCCTATATCGTCAGGATTAAAGCCGTGGAAACTGAATAAATGTGTCGTCTGCTCTGAAGGGCATCGACATGACGGGACGACATACACATCAGGCTCAGCGGCGTGATAACATGATTGTTTTCTGCCTCACAGCTGCTGTAATCTGTAGGATTCACTGTGAGGGACACACATCTCTCTACAACACTGCTGATAATTCATGCACAGTTGTAAAGATGTTTCAGCCCACAGATCTTTGCTGTCCTGGCTAAAAGGAGTTTTCTGTGACAGTAATGCTGCTTTTCCTCCGAGATCATCAGGTCTACAGGGGCTCATAAAGCAGGTCAACCCCTGAAAATCAACTGTTGACCCCATTAAACTTCCCTCAGGCGAGGCAGCCCATCACTGACGTCACGTTTCACATCACGAAACAGAAGAAAAAACAACAACAGAGAAAGAAAGAAGCGTCTGTGAAGCGGTGGGACTCCTGACCAGTGGAAAACGCTCTGAGAATGAAAATGTGACACATGTAAAGATGTAATTTCTTGTCTTTGTGTCTGCAGCTCCAGTAAACTGCTCAGCAGCGTCTAATCACCTCTGCGTGGTTCTCCTATTGATTTCTTTTATAATTCAGAGAAGTCTTTACAAGTGAAGCGCTGGGACGTGACATGTCGTCTGCTCCACAGTCCTCACAGAACTGTTTACCTCGATGGAGCCGTGGAGCTCGTTATCAGAGCGGCATTAAGAGAGAAACCGAGGGAACGTCTGCTGCAGAGAAGAACACAAACCGGAGCTGCTGAAGTCGTCGTCAGGCTCAGCTGACAGAACCAGAACATGGACATGAGTCCACACTGCAGGAGGTGTTAATGATGCTGCTCAGTCCACAGCCAGGAGGTGGAGATCAGGAGAACTGATCATCTGATCACCTTCATGTACAGATACATAAATCTGACGTGGAGCACAGTGATGCAGCGATCATCAGCTCGTTCACATCGTGGCGTCTCCATCAGTCGTACAAAGAAACTGCAGCGCTGCAGAAATTTGATCTACAAGTTGGGACATTAAATCATGTGTGTAACCAGGATGTGACACGGTGATGATGATGATGATGTCACATCATGATGGTCCAGCAGCTGGTGAGTTAATGTCCTGCACACAAATCATTTCACTGACATCAGCACGCTGAAGTCCATCTGCCATGTGGAACAAATGTCTCCATGATTTATCTCTTTACACTGACATCTGATCTATGATACAACTAACAGTCATCTTTTATGTGTTTGCATGTTAAATAAAAGATCTCTGCTGTGTTCATCACTCCTCAGCATCCTATGAGGAGCTGCTGCTGGTCTGAAAACAACATGGCGGCTCCTCCAGAGGTTAGCGTAGCGCCTGTAGCATCAGTTCTGTCACAGCTGGAGAGTTTCCTTCAGTACAGAAGAGAACGACTCTGAAGACTTCCCTCCATGAAAACATCTCGTCACCCTTCTCTCCACAGAGTTCAGTCAGAGTTTGATTTTCCGACCGGCTCCACTTGTAGGAGCTCTGTCCTGCCGTTGATCTGATTGGTTGACCTCAGCCAGACAAACCAAACATGTTCTGCCCCGCAGGTTATGGAAACAAGGTCGACTCCTGTATGTTCACTCGTCCTACCTTCTCTGTCAGTGCGTCTCAGCGTGTCAGTGTCTGAAAGCAGATAAATGATCTGTGTTTGTATCCACACGTGGTAACTGACAGGATTTAAAGCAGAGGTGGGATGAGCTGACTGGACGTTGTTTGATTTGGGTTGATCAGAAGTTGGTATGTTTATAAAATCTATTTGCAGAACCGCCTCAGAATGGAGCTTCAGACTGATGACAGAAGAGAAAGCTTTTATAAACCTGAATGAATCCACTTCATAGTTACTTGAATGATACGTGCACTTATAAAGTAACTTCTTCTTTACTGGATCCTCGTTTCAGCCGAGACTTTCTCTGATCCGTCTCTCCGTCCTCCATGAGGTCTGATATTTAGAATATAGAAAGCATCACCAGAAGTCTTGTTTATGGCCTCTGACTCCGTGGCTGCACATACTTCTGTAGGGCAGAGTGAAGGAATATTAATGTGATCATTATTCAGCCCCACAGGGCAGATTCCTCCACCAGGTCAGCCTCAGCACCACCCAGCCAGCAGAGCTGCACTGTCCAGTCCAAGGTCACCTGAGTGGAGCAGATGCCTGCTGACACCGGGTCAGGAACTCAGTTTAGAGTCTGAGCTTTTCCTTCCAGGGAGGACCGGGCTCATCTTAAAGCTAACACCAGCTCCATGCACAGAGACGATCAGGTGTTTGAACTGGTCCTGGCTGGTCTCACCTCTGGAAGCAGGCCGGGCTGCTGCAGGTCGTGTTCAGCAGCTCGTCTCTGCCTGGTGTTCACTGCTGCAGGTGGTGTTCAGCAGCCTTCTCTCTCTGTGACGGCGGCGACAGTAACTCTGAACAGATGGACAGAGAGCGAGGTGATGCTGAGGGAGCTGCACATTCAGCTGATCATCATCATAATAATAATAAAGCTCCCTGGAGCTTCATCTCAGCTGTTTCCACTTTGTCATTCACACATTTATTATAGAAATATTGATGATACTGGCTGAAATAAAGTCAGCAATGTGACAGTGACAGCAGCGTGTCCCCGCTGGACAGGAAGCTGAGGGCTGCTGGCTGGTCGTGCGACTTCAGTCGGTCTGAAACACAGCAGGCGGAGACGAGTTAGCCTTTCTTCCACATCCTCGCGGCTCCCGAGGCGAACATCCAGCCTTCACACTCCACTTGCAGCCGGTGTGTGCGTGGCGTTGCCATGGCAGCGGGCTGCAGGATGAAGGAATCCACCCGCCGTCGGTGGAAGTCTGCCTGGAGGCTCCTCAGGATTCTCTCATGCGTCACCCTCTGCAAGCTGCTTCCCTCCTCCCTCCTCGTCTCCTCGCGCTCGTTCACACCTTGACAGCTCACACTTTGCTGGTTAGCACGAAGCTGCCGTTCCCTCCTCTCTTACACGTCTTTTCTCACTTCCCACAGCTTCTCTCCTTCCCTTCACTCCCGTCGCTGTCACTTTCCCTCCGGCTTTTCCTCCCATTCATCTTTTTCCAAATGTGATTTTGCTCCCCTCTCCCTCAGCGTCCTCACGAGTCACACCTTCCACCAATCCATTCGTCAGTGCTCCACCTGCCCGGCTTCTGATCCGTCCTCTCAGCCCCTGCACCTTCCTCCGTTCTGCTCTTCGTGCTGCCATCCCTCCTTCATTTTCTCTCTTCTCCCCCTCGCTCGCTCGCTGGCTGTCTCAGCCGCCGCCTCCGGCCTCCTCTCATCACGGCGAACGCCCCGCTGAGGGGAGGAAGGGACGCCGAGCAGCCGAGAGCAAAGTAACACGCTGCAGGAACAGAGATCATCAGAGGCATCATGGGAGAAGCTCAGGCCCTCCTCTGCGTGCCTCTCCACCCTTCCTCCATCCTTTTCTCCTCCTTTCATCTTCATCTGCTTCCGTTTCGTGACTTCTCAGTTTTAACCCCGTCTTTCTGTAGGAGTCTTCAGCAGCAGCGTGCTGTTATCTCAACATGTTGCCTTCCCACACGCGCAAACGCTTCTTCTAATAAAGTCATGAAATGTTCATTCCTACACACTGAGAGAAAGAACTGGGTTATCATGCAGGAGAGGCGTCTGCAGCTCAGCTCCTTCTCCTGATCCTCAAACCAGATGAAGTCTGGATTCATCTTCACACAGTCGATGCAGCGTGAGGATGGTTCTGTTTCCTCCAGGAAGAGTTTCATGTTATAATCTATGTTCAGACATCAGGACGGAGCTGACGTAGTTTCCTGCTGTTATTAAAGGAGGCCGAGATGTTCATGTGCATGTAAAAGATCTTGAAAGTCAAAAAGGTTTCACCAGCAGAAGCTCCTGAACGCTTCATCAGTAGTCCCACCTTTACGTCTGTGACTCTGTGACATCACACGACATCACAGAGTCAGCACATTTAGCATGATTTATGCTGAGCTTATGTGATGTTCACAGTGAACTGATGTAACGTTGAGAATGAGCAGAAGATGTTTCAGGTAGCTGCCACAAGTATACAAAATAACATGAACTTAACTTAATCAAATAAAATATATATATATATATATATATGATTCCCATCTTCAGTCCGGGAAAAACAAAACTAAATCTGTGTAAACGGTCCAGTCAGAGCTTCCTGTGGACGTCGAGTTAATGATGGTAACAGTGGAACGTTTGTCTGCATGTGAGATTAAAATACTGACAAAGATTTGAGGCCATGTTGCATATTTTAAGACAGATGGATGAAGAATCTGAAAGCTATTAACAAAAACTCTGTCAGGGTTTAATTTGAGATAACGAGGAGAAATGATATCAGTCAGATATTTAATCAGTCAGATGTTCAACACGGCTGACAGCTGATGACGTGTTTCTGTTGGAGTGTAGAATTGTTAAAGGATCAATAGTTGGTATTTTTACGTGTAATATTATTTTCTCATTACATTTACTGTAAATGAGATATCAGTGATGTCAGGAGGTGGAGAGGATGGTGTCTGAGAAACAGACAACGGTGTCTTCAGGTCAGAGCAGAACTTCTCCCTGAAACCTTCATCTTCGTGGTCTGTTAGTGTTTATTAGTCGACAGACGAGGTGATGAAAGAGGAGAGAAATGTCTTCAGGCAGAATCAGATGTTGCATCACATGTAGATTCAGACGGCTGTTTGTCGTATCGCTCGCTGTTCCAACACACAAAAACACAGTGTGCAGAAGTAAAAACCATTAAAGAACCAATCAGAGGAGTGAAGCAGCTGTCAGTGATGACGACTGCTGAAGGTCAACAGAAACACCTGAACCTGAAGCTGAACCTGAAGCTGAACCTGAAGCTGAACCTGAAGCTGAACCTGAACCTGAACCTGAACCTGATCCTGAAGCTGAACCTCTTCTGCAGACTGTGTGGAGCTCAGTCCATCTCTACAGTCACTGCAGTGAAGCCACAAACAATAAAACCTCCCGTATGCAGAGGTAATTATAACATGAACGACTTTAAGAAGAATTCTTGTAACTCCATGAAAATCTGAAGGATTCTAACTTTAAGTTTTAACACCATGCTGTGTGGATCAGAACCGTGTTTCCTCCGTCAGGTTCTGCAGCAGGAGGAGCTCCCCGCTGGCTTCACAGATGAGAGCGGACCGTTTGCTGAAAGGTTAAAGTTTCACTCCTCCGTCGCAGCTGTATGATAAATCGCTCCGTCCTCGGCTCGGAGACTAAACAGCTCGCTCCTCTTACAGTCACCTGCTGAACAGTGTCAGCTAAATGTCATGAATTAAATGTTCACGTCCAAAATAACACCACCTGCTGTACCACCCTGAAGGTGTCTGGATACCTGACGGAGCACCATTAGGATGTAAAGGTCACCTGAAGCACCGGAGCTCCTCTGGGCCGAGGAGGAAACCAGGAAATATCAGCTCTTCTTCTGGCATCACTGTGGACGGCGTCAGTACGTAAGTGAGAGCAGTGTGGAGAGGACGGACGTTAAAGTTCACCTGATGGTCCGTCACCACTCTGTGACTCATCTACACCACCAGTCAGAAGAGCTCAGGACGTTTGATTACGTAGTATTGTGTAATCTGATTACAGTGTGATTATAGATTCCTTTCTTCCTTGAACAAAGTGGAACACTTCCTGAAGAATTTTCACATTAAAACTCTGGTGATGGTGGTGGTGATGGTGATGGTGGTGGTGGTGGTGGTGATTGTGGTGGTGATGGTGATGGTGATGGTGGTGGTGATGGTGGTGATGGTGGTGGTGGTGGTGATGGTGGTGATGGTGGTGGTGGGTGATGTGTGGTGGTGATGGTGGTGGTGATGGTGGTGGTGGTGATGGTGGTGGTGGTGGTGGTGGTGGTGGTGATGGTGGTGGTGGTGGTGTGTGGTGATGGTGGTGGTGATGGTGGTGGTGGTGGTGGTGGTGGTGATGGTGGTGGTGGTGTGTGGTGATTGTGGTGGTGATGGTGGTGGTGGTGCTTGTGGTGGTGGTGGTGGTGGTGGTGGTGGTGATTGTGATGGTGGTGGTGATGGTGATGGTGGTGGTGGTGGTGGTGGTGGTGGTGGTGGTGGTGGTGGTGGTGATTGTGGTGGTGGTGGTGATGGTGCGGGTGGTGCTGCTGGCTATCATCTGAACACTGTCTGGTAACTGTTTCTAACAGTAGTTAAAGAGCCACCACTTCTTTCCAAACACAGCTTCTCTAACAACGTGCTGTTTCTGGGATGTAATGAACCTACGTCAGGTGACGGTGCTCAGAGGGGGATCTCCTTCTAAAGGTGGTCACATTCCTCCAGCGACCCTCGGATCCTGAGATAAGCGCTGCTGCAGACCGACCCCGGGCTGCGTCACACGGGCCGCTAATTCACTGCTTATCTGGTCTCCGGAGCTCCTGCAGACGCCTGCGAGCCGCCTCGTATCTGAGCGCTCGCTAACAGGCGCCACACGAGCAGCCGCAGATAAGATGCACGCCCCCCCGGGGAGCGTCCTAATCGGCTCGCTGGCCTTTAGCAGGCCACTCGTGTGTTTGTGCATGTGTGTGTGCACAACCCTCCTCTGACCACACGGCCTTTAGGTGTCGGTGTGTGTCTGCTGGTGTCACGGTGATTGTATTTCTGTGCACCTGCGTGTGTGTGTGTGTGTGTGTGTGTGTGTGTGTGTCTGTGTGTGTGTGTGTGTGTGTGTGTGTGTGTGTGTGTGTGTGTGTGTGTGTGTGTGTGTGCGTGCACAACCCTCCTCTGACCACATGGCCTTTAGGTGTCGGTGTGTGTCTGCTGGTGTCACGGTGATTGTGTTTCTGTGCACCTGCGTGTGTGTGTGTGTGTGCGTGTGTGTGTGTGTGTGTGTGTGTGTGTGTGTGTGTGTGTGTCTCATTGAACATGGCGGTGTCAGCAGACTGTATCACCTGCATCAGATAGATTTGGCTTCAGGTCAGAGCAGCAGCTGATGACTCAGTGCGGACAGTCGTCACTAACATTGATTTATTACCCAGAGTGCATTGCTCGGCTGCCACGCTGCGTCCCTTAAACAGGATATCAGTTTATTGTTCCTGCTCTCGATTGGATTTCATGGCATTTTATTTCCACTACATTCAATAGATCCACGCGCAGAACGAGAGCAGAAATCAATAAGAGAGAGAATCGCAGCACTCGTTCTGTTTCCACAGCCGAGCAGATCAAGGTGAAACTCTCGACGTGTCAAACTAACCTGCAGGTACCAAACAAAAGGTCAAACCTCTCTGAGATGCAGGTTTCCATCTCTTCATGGTTTTAATATACAGTTTGAATGATGTCTTTTACTGTAACATGAGCAGAATGTGTGTTTTTATTCGTTCCAAGGTTCCTCTGATGAGTAATCTCTCTCTGACGGTGACTCAGACTCTGATGGAGGAAGTCGCTCTGCGCTTTATCATCGAGGGACAACAGACGATGTGACTCAGACCGTTAATGACAGACAGGAACTTAAAAAAGAAAAAGTGGAACCTCAAACCTTGATATTATTCATTAGTGATTATCCTGTGTGTGATGTTCAGAGTCACTGTGGACGGATCAGAGTCATCACATCTGCTGCTTGGCTCCAGATGTGACTGAGGGTGGATGGATGTAGATGCACTGAGATGCTGCTGATCCAGATGTAGTGAGGTGTGTTCAGGTGAGGTGAGTCTCTGCGGTCTCTGAGTCTAAAAGGAAAATGTTGCTTTCAGATTTGTGATGCAACAGTTCAACAACAGTGCAGGAAAACTCACAAGCCTGATATCGATTCTCCTCCACAAACCTGAGCGCTCTGAGTTCCCTCCTGAGATCTGAGCTGGAGGTGACGGGTCACAGAGAAGTTAATCCCTCACAGGAAACTCGGTTTAATATTAGTCGGGTTTAAATGTCACAGTGTGACATCCCAGAAGCTTCCATCTCTACCTGCGAGAAGAAAACAACAGATCAATACGACTCTCAGCAGGCTGAAGACTCGTCCACACATGTCCAGACATCCTGCACTGCAGAGGAAGAAACAGCTCTCAGTGTTTCATTTACACGAGCGTCAATGAATCAGTTCATCATGAAGTCTGGACACATTAACAGGCTCACTGTGAAGAAGAAACAGCAGATTTAAATACATTACTTCCATTCTTCTTATTTTAAGTTCCATCGAGCCTTTCGTACGTACGTCACCAGACTCCCTCCGGTCCTCCAGAGTCCTTCAGTCCTGTCTCCTCCAGTTGAACCTGAAACGACTGACGCTGTTGCCTCTGAGTGGATTTAAAGGCTGACTGCTGTCACTGTGAATGTGAGCGCTGAGGCTGATGGCTCTGATGGGACAGTCTGAGACATGTTCCTCTGGTCCACAGCTGCTGCAGCTGCTCAACACTGATGGTTCCAGTGAACTGCTCCTTTAACTCTGTCTCTCTTTGGAAACCTTCAGCACAGGAAGGATCAAAATGTGAACTACTGCAGAGCGACTGCTGCTACATGAACAGTAGATATGTTACTTTCACACAAGGTCAAAGGAAAAAAGAAAGTTTGATCTGAGAGGAAACAAATCAGAGGAGGTCAAACAGTTTGTCAGTTTTCAGTTCAGTCTCTCGTTACAGTTTCTTTTTAAGAAACCGGAGAAGTGAATCTGATGTGAACAGAGATGTTTGACAAAAAGATGTGTTGGTCCTGCTGGACTGACGGGTCAAAGAGATCCTGCTGGACTGACGGGTCAGAGAGATCCTGCTGGACTGACGGGTCAGAGGAGATCCTGCTGACTGACGGTCAAAGAGATCCTGCTGGACTGACGGTTCAGAGATCCTGCTGGACTGACGGGTCAGAGAGATCCTGCTCGGACTGACGGTCGAGATCCTGCTGGACTGACGGGTCAGAGAGATCCTGCTGGACTGACGGGTCAGAGAGATCCTGCTGGACTGACGGGTCAGAGAGATCCTGCTGGACTGACGGGTCAGAGAGATCCTGCTGGACTGACGGGTCAGAGAGATCCAGTCTGGATTAAATATCCTCTGATGTGATGAAGCCAGCAGATCTGCGTCTGTCACATCTGTCTTCAGCAGGAAGGTTTCCTCTTAGCACCTCAGAGCCTCGTATCCACCTCACTGAGTCGAGCCGAGCACTCGAAGAGAAGAGCTTCATGTAGAGACACACACACACACACACACACACACACACACACACACACACACACACACACACACACACCTAGAGATGAGTGGTTTCACACTGTGTGATAGGATTCAATAAATAAAACAGCTCCTTCTCTGTTTCTCCATCATGTCTTTCTTCCTTGTTTGTCACTTTGCACCTTTTCCTCCTCCTCCTCCTCATCCTCCTCTTCCTCCTCCTCCTCCTCCTCCTCCTCCTCCTCCTCTTCCTCCTCCTCCTCCTCTTCCTCCTCCTCTTCCTCCTCCTCTCTCCTCCTCCTCCTCCTCCTCCTCCTCCTCCTCCTCCTCCTCCTCCTCCTCCTCCTCGTCCTCCTCCTCCTCCTCTTCCTCCTCGTCCTCCTCCTCTTCCTCGTCCTCCTCCTCTTCCTCGTCCTCCTCCTCATCCTCCTCATCCTCCTCCTCTTCCTCCTCCTCCTCTTCCTCCTCCTCCTCCTCCTCCTCCTCCTCCTCCTCCTCCTCATCCTCTTCCTTGTCCTCTTCCTCCTCCTCTTCCTCCTCGTCCTCCTCCTCCTCCTCCTCTTCCTCCTCCTCTTCCTCTTCCTCCTCCTCCTCCTCTTCCTCTTCCTCCTCCTCCTCCTCCTCCTCTTCCTCCTCCTCCTCCTCCTCCTCCTCCTCCTCAGCTGATACACACTGTCAGTGTTGGTCTGTGAAGTCAGACCTGCCAACACCAACAGGTATATGATGGTGGTGGTTGCCATGGCGACAGACGGAGGCCTGCTGCAGCAGGTGTGATGTCAGCCTCCTGTCTCCTCCCCTTTCACAGTAGTGGGATCATAAACGTGGGTTTGTTTCTAACGAATCATGTTTCAGCCTCACAGCTCCGACATGAGTCACGTCCTCCTGTGGATTATTATAATCTATATTCCACTGATCAGTTTAATGAAGTGTGATAAAACTCACTGAGAGTTAAAGGTTAAACGTGGTTCTGAAGCAGACGGTCCAGTTCCTGCAGAACCGTCAGTGGTGCAAAGTAATCAAGTTACTTTTACGTTTGTTCTATTTGTTCTGTTTGTTCTGTTTGTTCTGTTCTGTTTGTTCTGTTCTGTTTGTTCTGTTCTGTTTGTTCTGTTCTGTTTGTTCTGTTTGTTCTGTTCTGTTTGTTCTGTTCTGTTTGTTCTGTTCTGTTTGTTCTGTTCTGTTTGTTCTGTTTGTTCTGTTCTGTTTGTTCTGTTCTGTTTGTTCTGTTCTGTTTGTTCTGTTCTGTTCTGTTCTGTTTGTTCTGGTTCTGTTCTGTTTGTTCTGTTTGTTCTGTTTGTTCTGGTTCTGTTCTGTTTGTTCTGTTCTGTTTGTTCTGTTTGATCTGTTCTGTTTGTTCTGTTCTGTTCTGTTTGTTCTGGTTCTGTTCTGTTCTGTTCTGTTCTGTTCTGGTTCTGTTCTGTTTGTTCTGTTCTGTTCTGTTCTGTTTGTTCTGTTTGTTCTAGTTGTTCTGTTCTGTTTGTTCTGTTCTGTTTGTTCTGTTCTGTTTGTTCTGTTCTGTTTGTTCTGTTCTGTTCTGTTTGTTCTGTTTGTTCTGTTCTGTTCTGTTTGTTCTGTTCTGTTCTGTTTGTTCTGTTCTGTTTGTTCTGTTCTGTTTGTTCTGTTCTGTTTGTTCTGGTTGTTCTGTTCTGTTTGTTCTGTTCTGGTTCTGTTCTGTTTGTTCTGTTCTGGTTGTGTGTAGTTGTGTGTAGTTGTGTCACGTATCATCATGTTGTCAGTTCTCCTCTAAACTTCTAACATAATTTTAATTTCTGCTGAAATGATCCAGTATTTCCCTGAAATGAAAGAAGTACTTGTGTACTTTAACTCGTACTTTAACTGGTACCGGAGTACGTTACGTTACGTTACGTGGCTGCGTTGAGCCTGAATCCGTCACCGTGTGGTGGACGAGCAGTAAAACCTCCCGAGCTGAAGTATTACTCACTCGTTCCCCTTTAAATGAGGCAATAAGTCAGAGATAAAGCACACAGAGAGGCTCAGCTTGTCTTCTTCATTATTAAGGTGAAAATAAAAGCGTTTCTCGCTGAGCGGTTCTGGCAGGAGGACGGGACACTCGCAGGGTTCTGTCCCCGACGCTCCGCTGAGTTATTGCTCTGTCATAAATTGATTAACGTTTGCAAACAGGCCGTTAAGGACTGTAACTCAGCGGGAGAGCGGCTCCCCGCGTGATGCGATCATTAATTTGTATTACAGAGATCCTCACATGCCGATAATTCCCCCACTGTTGTTTTTTGACAGTGAACTCACAGGCCGTCATAAATCATACTTTTCGTGTACGAAGCGGTACAAGATGTCTCGTCCAGGAGCAATTCATCATGTTAATAAATGTGTCAGCGCCGTGCTCTTTTATATTCCCACTTTTCTTTTCTTCTCGCTGAACTCAAAGACGGAGGAGTTCATCAGGCGACGGGAGATTTAAAGCGCTCGGATTGAAATGAACAGGAGAAATGAAGTCGGTAACTTTCAGGCTGACTTTGTTCCTCAGACGGGTTCAGGGACGAGACGGAAGCAGATGTTCGGAGGATCATAATTAAGAGGAGTCATAATTACATGATATGACGTCACAAAGCGTGAGGTGGATTCGTTAGACGACGACCGGAGATGAAAACTACATGATCATCAGAATAAATGTCGGCAATGTTTGAATTATTAAAACCTTTTCTGTGTGTTCAGTTTCCAGCCTCATGTTGTGAGGATGCTTCTCTTTGGTTCGTGAGCTTCAGGAGACGATCAGAGTCGAATAATCAAACAGAGAAGTCTCTTTTGTTTCAGTCTTGTGGATCAGATCTTGATATTCGGTGGCTCAGCGTCAGTCGAACAGTGTTTTTCTTCTCCTCCTCCTCAGACAGTAAACTCGTCTCCTGCTGCAGCGTCGGTCGCTGTGACTGACTGAAGGTTAAGTGACTCCCTCAAGGTCGGCAGAAACTACTTATTCAATTTCCTGAGCCAGATTTCTCCGTCAGCCGGTGGATCAAACTGTCACTTGGCTCGGCTGCGACATCCTACCTGATCACGAGCTGTAATGCATTAAGTGACAGCGCCGCCTCTCTAACGGGCTCGTTCGGCAGCATCACCTGGAGGCGGAGTGGTGAGAAGAAGCCGATATCCTGCCGCCGTCATCGCTCATAAACACAGAGGCATCACAACACCGGGCCTGTTTCCTGCAGCTCCGCAGCTCAGCCGCTTGTTTTATTTCCTGTTCGATGTTTCTTCCACCAGCAGCAGATTCAAAGGTGCTAAAATCTCTCAGGATTGGGTTTTTTTACAGCCACAAACTTTACTCTGTGGTTCAGTGTTACAGCTCTCATCAATCTGATGTCCAGCAGCTGCAGGATGAACTCGATGGGTCCTGGTTAGAGCAGAGCGAAGCATCGGGCCGGTGGAGGTTCTGTAGACGACGTGATGACAATATTTACTGTCACACTGAGAGAGATCAACCTCAGTCTGTCAGTAATGTGGTGAGTCAAGTCTGCAGGGGAAATAAAGATGTTTCTGAGAGGAATCTGTGGTAACGTTCATGTGTTTATTCTTTAAGATCTCTTATTTCCACATTTAAAACTCTTTCATTTAAACTCAGTCACACGTCTGAACCATCTTTATTGTTCTGGACTTCATGGTCGATCCTCCACCAGTGCAGAAGGAGGTTCTGTGTGGTAACTGATAGAAACATCTGAACAGCAGCAGGTTTAATCGTCTCTGCGGCTCGAACTCACAGCAGCAGGTTGTATCTGATCAGATGTGCAGAAACAGCAGGAGATGTTTCCACGTGTCGGACACATGAATCATCAGATCACAAGCTGATATTTCTTTAGTATTTATTTCTACTGTGAAACAAGAGAAACATGATTGTTGCTCTGTATGTTATTTTGAAGGAGTTACTTCCTGTCCAGGTGGAAAAGAGATTCAGGAGCAACTGCTTCTCATCCAACGAGGCTGCTGAATGTCCCACTGGATATGTTTAAGGAAGCCTTGTCTCAGCTGTTCATTGTGTTTTGTGGCAACCTAAAGCTGCCTATTTTATACAGGAAGTGTGATCGTCTCCATCTGACAGCGTGGCAACCAAATCAGGTATTTAAATCCAAACCCTGATGTTTTCTGACCACCTGGTCTCTGTGGCTGAACCTCTCCAGAGCAGGAAATTCAACCTGAACAGATCATAAAGCTGCAACATGAAGAAACATTCAGTCTGAGCTCTTCTGTGGTTGTACAGAAACGTACTCAGCTCACATTTAATCTGACGATTGGGGTCGAGCATTCTTGAGATCAGAAATCTTAACTGCTGAAGAGAAACAGAGACCCGGTGTGAACGAGGTCTGCAGGACGGCAGCCATTATTCTCCATCCTCACCTCACCGGCAGCGTCTCCTCATCAGCAGTTTGTCTCACGTCTTCAGTGATCCTGCAGACGGACGAGTGACCGGCTGATGTGTTGATGCTGAGCTCGACACTAGAAGGCGATCAGATTTTTACGAGGCAGAGTCAGTGCACCAGATTTGAAGCTGATCCTGATGTCGTACTCAGGCTCAGCAGACTCAGCTGAGATGAGCCTGGACTTTAATGTGAAGCTTGGGAGACGTCTTGTGTCCTGCAGTCAAACCTGTGAGATGAAGAATATATATATGAATATATTGATCATGTATTCTGGATGTTTTGATGAGGGAGGAGGAGTCGGAGCCATTTCAAGGATTTTAATGCTGTAATTATATTTATAGAATCTAGTATGTGCACTGTAACACGCGTGTGCAGCGGATCTTTAAGTACAGTTAGTATTTAACAGGCTCTGCACAGGTCAGATTTCAGCCACAAAACTAGCTTACACATTAATACAGTGCTAATTCCATAATTTCACATTCACAGCTCTCAGCAGCTGCTGAGTCGGTCTGTTGGAGGTTTTGTCTTCCGTGTCAGCGGCTGAACGACCACAACGACCTCATTTCTTAACAATACACCTGCGAACCAAACAGTAATCTTCTGGGCGTCTGCGAGACGCTGAAGTCGCTGTGAATGGAACGACTGTGACCTGCTCACTTCTTTCTCTGCTCCATGTTCCTGTCACATCTGCAACAGAAGCTGTAATCATCGCCAGCAGCCGCCGTGGTTTTCTAACCAGATGATTATCACTCTGTCTTTCTAATATTGTATTTAAACGCTGGAGCGGCTGCCCTGCAATTAAAGCCAGCCCGTGTAGGATTATTCACGAGGAGTCAGATGAATTGTGTGAATAGCGGTGACGTGCCGCCGCCTCTGTGCTCTTTCTAAAGGCTTATTTCATTTCCCCTCGCTGTGGCTTTCAGCCTGACGGCTCCGTGTGCCGCCGGTGGGAGGCTTCATATTTATCAGGGATTTAAGGCAGGAAAGAGGAACTAAATTACCAAATGAAAGGACAAAGCACATCATCTTTTTCCCCTGATAAAAGTATTTTTCAGAGCATTAGAACAGAACATGTCGACTATTATCACTGCAGTTTATGGAATTAAGAAAATCTCAAACCTTTGATCCTGAATTATTGAGAAGACGTCGATGAACCAGCAGATTGATCCTCACGCTGACTCCAGATCAGTGACGATGACACTCGCAGGTTAATACAGACTCGACAAACAGAGTGTGGTGAGAAAAACATTTAGTCACAACACGCAGAGTTTGTGAATATAAAGATAATAATGAAACAATCTTTAATTAAAGTGGTGGAGGAAGCGGATCAGAACATGAGAGGCTCCAAATTATCTTCAGATTATAATTCGGCCAGATACATTTTTAAAGAAATGTGTCAGAGTTAGTCTCCACATGTGGAAGTTCTGCCTCTGGACTCCGCCGGGCTCGGTTCTGTTTGACCCACTGGGAGCGTTTCAGCAGCAGAGCAGGTCTGTGTGCAATCAGATAAAGATATAAAATGTTCTGATAATGGCTAAAAGGACTTGACTTGCAGAAAGAGAAGAGCGTTTCTGGTTTGCTGCTCTTCACACTTTGACTTCCTCCTTTGCTCCGTCATTAACACTGCGGCCAGCAGAGGTCGCTGAGTAACAATAAGCTGCTCGCTGCATGATGGTGGCTGCAGGAGACGACAGAGGTCCTGAACATGAGACTCAACACAACATACTGTGTTTCAGACCAGAACAGATGAAATATTTCTGTGTTTTCTGTGTTCAGGTGCAGTGAAGAGAAGGATCAGCTGATCTTCTCTAGCTGTTTCCCTGCAGATGATTCCTTCAGAGTGACGGTGCACTTCTCTCCTCCATCTCTTCTTCTCTCTGTGAGACGCAGCTGTGGAGGCAGAGAGACAGGAAGTGGTGTGTTTTCAGGTGTGTGATGACGGAGCATCCATCAGCGAGCAGCAGCAGCAGCAGCAGCAGCTCAGCACGGAGCTTCAGAGACCAGCACCATCTGGCTGATGATGGAGCTCTGCTGCTCTGCTCTGTCCGCCTGCCTGCTTCCCAAACGCTGCCGGCGTGCAGGACGGCGTGCAGGACGGCGTCCTCGCAGACGGACACGGTGGGGGTTTCCATGCATGTGTAGATAGCGTCAGTGACATGGCAGCAGAGGTGGATGTGAGGCTGTGGAGCTGTGAGGAAGCTGCACATCTCCTCTTTGACTCCAGCGAGGCTGCAGGGAGCCTCTGAGCAGGACGCGTCTGATTAAACTGTAAACACCTGACACCTGTAAATCCACGGGAGGAACTCTGTACACTTTCATTCTGTGCAGATTCTGTGCCGTTTGGATCCGAGAGGGGAAACTGCAGAATACAAACTGATCAAACAAGGTTTTACCTCGTGTTCTGCCCTCGAGCAAGGCAGCGGTGCACCTGCAGCAGTCTCTCTTCACTGCCTGCGCTCTGCATGCTGATCCAGCTCCTGTTCAAACCCTCCCAGATGAGCGTTTAGAGCCTGAGCACAGTTTAGCAGCGGCGCTCTGCTAATGCATCCTGTGTCACTGCGAGGAAACAGCAGCGAAGCCTCTCACAGTTTAATTATGCATCTGAAGGCTGGATGCTGCTCAGACCCATGTGGATTCATCCTCCCTCCACTCATTTCACAAGCTTAAGAGTCTGATGTCATTGTTTCTCTCCCGTGCTTCATCTGTGGAGGAGGGGCAGGGAGGAAACATGGAGTATGTGGACGCTTGAATACGAGGAACAACCGGCCGTCAGCTGATTCTGGGTCAGCTCCTCGGTGACGGGCTGCTGCAGAGATCACATGTCACCGTGTTGTTACGATACGTACGTGTTTCAGGCAGAATGTCTCACATGTTTATGAACAGGTCCGTGAATATTCTCATTCATCCAGGTCATAGTTATCTCAAGGAAATTGAATTGCTGAATGCAACTGGATTTGGCAAATCCAGTTGCGTTCGATTCAATTTCCTTGAGATATGTTAATGAGCAGGTGCAGCCGACTGTTGAACGTGTTCACCAGTTTATGGATGCTAACATTTGCTAGTTAGCGCTAAACACAAAGTCCAGCTGAGTCACTTCCTGTCTTTGTCTCTTTCCTGGTTTGTGCCACCTGCTCCTGATGATCAGTCTCTGTGTTTCCCTCTCTGAGCTTTAATCCGTTTGTAGTTTAGTTTTGTATTGTTTATTTCCTTCGTTCCTGATTTAATTCTCTGTTTGTCTCGTTTTTGGATTCAACTCAACATTATAAAGCTCACGTTTTCTTTCGACTGTCTGCCTGCCTGAAGTTTTGCATTTGGGTCCTTTTTGCAAAAAGCCTGACGGTCTTCAGTTCTGCAGATCATGAACCAAAGGATCGGACAAACATGGATGAAAAGTGATGACAGTTCATCCTGAGGGGAGCATGAACGCTTCATCACAGTCCATCTATTGCATCTATTTCACCAAACAGTTCATGTGAGCACCTGGTGGTGGCGCCGTCAGAGAATCACAGCAGTTATCAGGTTTAATCCTCTGGAAAACATCACAGCTGGATAATTAACAGTCACTCACGTATTTATTAACTGGAGACGTTGCTGATAACTTTGGTTTCAGTCCAACAACCAAACACTTCTATGATCATCACACTTGTCATTTAACACTCAGTGTCCTGATCTGCTGTCTGTTGCATTCCACTCATGGCAGCATGTTTCCTCTCGGCTACAACCGTGATATTGTCCTTCTGCTTCCAACATCAGGAGTGTTGGGTGGTTTCCTTCCTGCAGCAGGTGTTTGAAGGAACGAGACTGAAACAGGAGAACCACACTCATCTGAATGACAGCAGCAGGTTTAACTGCAGGACTGTCGTTGACCTTTAGTTCTGGATCTAAGGTTCAATAACGGCCCCATCATGAGCTGGGTGATCCCCCGGTGCTTATCTTCACACCACAGAGCCTCAGCATCAGATCAGATGATAGCAGCAGCTCCGTCCAGTCAATATCTTGAAATGCATTACACTCCAACCTTCCCTCTGGTTCAGGCTTTTACTGTGAAACTGACCTTTTTATGGTTGTAAAATTAAGTATTTGTGAGAAGAATCCATGGCTGACATTTGTTTGGCTTCAGAGAATCGATATGTGACACCTGGACCGACCCGGACGGCTGCAGGTGAACATCACAGATGATGCTGAACATTCATTTAATCTCACATTCAAAGCACTGCTGCTGAGTGAACGTAGTGTTTCACATGTTTATCTGAGAGATGTGTCGAAGCCTTTTAGATCCCCTCTTCATTCACAGGAACAGTGAGAGTCAAGTGTGCTGCTCAAAGGCTCAAAGGAAACCAGAACCATCTGATCCGGAGCTCAGTGAGGCTGCTAACAAGCCTGGACTCACTTTAAACTGCCGTCAGACAACTTTCTGAAGTAAATCCTGGTGTCACAGAAGAAAAGGACTCAGACTGATGTCCTGTAACGTTCACTTCATCTTCTTCATCTTCATCTTCCAGGTTTGATGTTTCCTTCTAACTGAAGCTCGAGTGAAGGTCAAAGAAAAGGAGGCGAGTCCTCTGCTGCTCTGTTTCCTCTGTAGCAGCCTGAAGTCCTCTGGTTGCCTTCAGCTAACAGTGAAGAACAAGCCTCGCTGATGGAGGAGGTGATGAAGGTGAAGAGGAGGAGTGAGAGAAGCTCGGTGTCGCTGTGTGTTTCCTGCTCTGATGCTTTTAAATGACAGTAAAACACAAACAGAAATAATTCTGGCCTCGACGTTCACACAGTTTGTCTGAACCGTCCCTGAACTAGTAACGACTGTTTCAGCTCGTTTCAACAGGCGCTGACAAAACTTACAGGTTGAAGGTTCTGACTCGGTACCGATCCGTCCTTGAGCTTGAGTTTTAAAGCGAGTCCTGGTTTTTTACTTTGCCGACCCTCGTT
Organism: Lagodon rhomboides; assembly: GCA_039737535.1. Taxonomy (NCBI): domain Eukaryota; kingdom Metazoa; phylum Chordata; class Actinopteri; order Spariformes; family Sparidae; genus Lagodon; species Lagodon rhomboides. The sequence continues at coordinate 36,642,519 of CM077785.1, forward strand.
GAGAAGTAAAATGGTCCCAGTCACATGACAGTTCTCCAGTTTCTGTGGGGACATTAATCTGATCCACAATAAACATTTCTGACAGTAATGACGGTAAACCAGTGACGGGATGAAACCCGGTTCACCTCCAGCGGACAGGAAGTCTGGTCCAACCTTTCACATGTGAACCAGCATCTTCACTTTCTGTTTGTTGAACGAAGGAAAGGACGTACAGTCGACAATATGTTCGATTTGCTGTCTTGATGAAAGATTCATGAGCAGAGTTCATCATCAGGACGGTGATAGTTTGAACTCAGCTGTTGGTCCAGTTCGCTCTCGTTTCATCAGCTCACACCTTCACCTGCTGACTCACCTTATAATTCAGCTGTAGCTGTTGAGACGAATCGATCAGAGCTGCAGGGCGCCGAGACGAAGCAGAAACATGCAAACAAACATTATGTTTATACTGTATATTTAAATCTGTATTAATTCAGGACACGCAGGTTTTCAGTGTATTAAATGTTCTGCACAGCTGTGCTCCAGATGTGAACATTAATCTGAGGGCTGCACTCGTCTCGTTTCGGTCCGTGTACACAAACACCTCGTGCAGGAAGCTGGCAGCGCTGCAACCAAAATCCCCGATGAGCGCGTGTTGCTAATTACTGCCGGGGCTCAGGGATTCACACGGACATGTAGCAGAAACTCCACAGCATTGTGTGCATGACTCAACATCTCCAATCAGCCCCTCGTCATTAAAAACCTGGATTATGAGGGATTATACGCCGTCCGCACCTCGTCAGGGTCTCGGCTCTGTTTTCAGTGCAGCAGCGGAACAAGCTGCCTGAACCGTCACATTATGAGAGCCGCTCTGAGTCCCAGCAGAACTGTGTCACGCCAATTAGCCCATTTTAAAATGGGTCCGCTGTTAAGAAAATCAACTTTAACTCAGAATAGGTCACCTGAAAATAACCCAAAATATCACAGGTCTGTTTTTAGCCCTGCTCGTATCACAGTTTCATGGTGGTGTCAGACCTAAAACACCTCAACCACTATTCAATGGATCGTCTTTAAATTTGGTTCAGACGTTCCCACTTCAGATGAGTTTTAATAACTGTGTTGATCACATAAAGATATGGACAGAATTTGAGTTTAAAACATCCCAAAAAATATGAACAAACATTAAATATATGTTTGTTATATATATATATGTATATAAACATGACAAAATATAAAGAAATAAAATTCTCTTCCACCTGTTTTCTTCTGTAAACAGAAAAATACAACTGACACCAAATTCTAGTTTCTCTCTCTGACTGAACTGAGACCAGTTTAATCTCCTCGTTCACTCATCAAACTCACTTCATTCAAACTGGATCAGAGGCACCAGAACAGTTCTGGTTTGTCTCCACAGTCTCCTCTGGTTCGGTCCAAATCAAACCCTCAGTTCACAGTAACATGTGAAGATATTCTGTCTCTATACGCTGATGATGTCCGACTCTCTCTCTCTGTCCTCTCCTGCCGTGTCTTCTCGTCCCCGGAGTCACAGTCCGGGTCAGAGCCGCTGTAAATCACCTCTGTAGTGTAAATCACCTCTGTAGTGTGTCCTCTGTCTTCACACTGACCTCCATCTCTCTCAGAAGCTGAGTTCTGTCCCGGTCTGCCGTCCAGCTGTGACTCCACCGAAGATCTGAGATCTCAGTCGAGGCAAACTCTCAGGCCACTGTCTCCACAGCTAACTGAGCCACGAGCTAAAGCGCTAACAGCAGCTAGCTACAGCCAGAGATAGCTAGCATGGAGCAGCATCTGTCTGTTACCACGGTGATGTGCTGCCCCCTACAGGTTTTAAACTTACCGTCCAAGGCTGTGAGTGACGTGTTCGTACATCCGAACACTTCTGCTTCAGTCACATCAGTGTCTGTATTGTTTGGTTTCTGGTCCGTGTTCCTCTGGCAGGTTTGGAATTCATGACGCAATGTCAAACATTTTTAAATACCCATCAGGAGAAATATATTTTCATTATTTTTATTATTTATAATTCAAAAAACAGAATTCAAACCATGTTTTCAGAGGTCAGAATCTCTCAGAGCTGCAAATCTCTGCAAACTGTTAATAAGTTCCATGAAAACAATGAAAAGACTGAATATTAACTAAATCTTTGTACTTTGGCTGTTTTAAGAAGTTTTAAAAGTAGCTTATTAAAATGATTATATATGGACAGAGTGACGTGGTGGCGGAGTCCGCCGCTGTGAGCTGACATCTGGCTCTCTGGGGGGCATCGACGTCTTCAGGCCTCTCTGTATTCTAACCAGGAGGAATTGATTCCTGTGTTTACTCGTCTCCGTCAATACTCCTCCTGCATCATCTCCGCCTCTCTCTGCTCGACGGGTGGATGAGGATCCTGTTTCCTTTTAATCAGACGGCCGTCGCACGTCATGTCGGCTCGTCATTAAAGGTCGACGCAGCGGGCAGCTGAGCCGACGCACGAGCAGCTGATTTACAGTGAAATCGCCTCGTTTGTGATCACAATTTTCTCATTATGACTCGTTTGAAAATCAATGGTGATGATGTGTCCTGCTGCGGAGCTGCAGCACCGGAGACGCAGCTTCACGCCGTCCGTCCACACCACGGTAACACTGTCTGCAGTGAGAGTACTGCAAGAGAAACATGGGTCATTCCATGAAATCGGTGCCTTTTGTGTCCCCAAGAAATTATCAGTCATAAAATTACAGTAACAACAAACAAAGATGTAATTTGAAAATATAACATTACCATGTCTTCTCTCCTCAATAAAACATCAAATTAAAATCAATTAAATATTATTTTAAATAATAAAAATGATTGTTAAGCTGATGAGGGTGAGGTTTTTGGCCTGTCCCTCACTGTTGTTGTTGTACGTCAGCAGGACTTTTAATTTGTAAAATGTTGGCAAAATGTTAAAATGTTCACATTTACATATTGTTTTAAGTATGATCTTATTGTGAAACAGTGTTTTTGGTAAAAATATATATTAATTGTAATAAATATTTACCAATTTATCGGTGTCCCCTAATTTTATGTCAACCCTGTTACCCTAACCAAAAAACCCTATCAAAATAATGGTACATTCTAGATTTGACATGATTTACAGGAGGTTGCATCATCTCTGAACCAGGATGCTAACAGCTCAGTGACAAGTAAGTTTTGCTCATCTCTGATGTGCTATTTTTGATGTTTTTTCAAGGCTGAACCAGGAGGGACAAGCATACAACGTCAACCCTGTTACCATTTTTTAACATATAAATCCAAACAATTATTTATTTCTCATAATATAATCAATATGTACATGTAATTTCCTTTCAAAGTACATAGCATGTGCTTTAGCTAACATTTGTTTTAGCTAGCAATGGGCAAATTAGCTTGAAATGGTCAACCCTGTTACTGTCAACCCTGTTACCTTTCCAGTAACAGGACTTGACTAAAACAGTTATAAAATATGAAATTCCATAGCTGAGATGGCACAATATCATTTCTTGTCATTTTAAACTGTCTTTAATTCCTGGCTACTGAAAAAATAGCAATTAAATATAATTTAAATTTTAACTTTTCAAAGTTGAAAAGGCACCGATTTCATGGAATGACCCGCATGTTATCAGCTGCATGTAGTAAAAGTATTTGTAGTAAAAGTACAGTGAGCTGCAGTCGGGTCACCAGATCAGTCCGACGGGTCGTCACATGATTCAGGAGGGAAGAAGAAACACAAAGTGTGTTTGTGAAACTCCACAGAGGAGTAAAAAGACCATTTCAGATGTTTAATATTAGCGTGAGAAGCTTTATTAATGAAGGTATAAAGAAGTTGAAGGAAGAATGAAACCTCATCGTAGTTTTTTTTTGTGCGGAGCATCTCCCTGCTGAAGGACGCCACACAAGGACGAAGCTTTATGTCCTTATAATCACATTCACAGTGAAAATCCATTCATTCACAACACAAACGATTTCTTACGCTGAGGTCAGAGCCGTCAATACTGTCATATTTTACAGACTTATTAGCTGTGAATGATTGCAGAGAGAAGGACATTCAATCAGAGAAGAATGTGAGGCGACAACATCGCAACGCCTCGATAATGGAGAGCGACAGGAAACATTTCCATCCGTCTACCTGCTGATTCTGAAGGTGAACCAACAAAGGGGATTTGGAAACGTGTCGAGCTTCTCGCCCACAAAGAGCTTTTCAATCAGCCGCCACAACAAAAGCTGCTGAGAGTCTGTTTCTGGGGGAGAAAGGCCGGCCGGCTCCTCGCCGCCTCTCTGTTGACTTTTAGAGAGCGGCTGTAATCAACGGCGAGATCTCAGCCAGGCGATAAAAGTAACGCCTCACGAGAAGGTGATTATTTCTCAGATTGCATGTTCTGCTCCAGAGAGCGGCTGGAGGACGGAGGTGATGATAATTATAATTGTTATAGAATTAATCACAATACATTTTATTTATTGAGCCCGTTTCAGGAGGTTCAATCAGAGCACTCGGACCACG
>CM077785.1:36652004-36656848 GCA_039737535.1 Lagodon rhomboides
TGGCTGGCTGGCTGGCTGGCCTGGCTGGCTGGCCTGGCCCTGGCCTGGCTGGCTGGCTGGCCTGAACCCTGACCTGGAACCTGAACTGGCTGACCCTGACCGCTAACCTGAACCTGAACCTGAACCTGAACCTGAACCTGAACCCTGAACCTGAACCTGAACCTGAACCTGAACCCTAACCTGAACCCTGAACCTGACCTGAACCTGAACCTGAACCTGAACCTGACCTGAACCTGAACCTGAACCTGAACCTGAACCTGAACCTGAACCCTAACCCTAACCTGAACCTGAACCTGAACCTGAACCTGAACCCTAACCCTGAACCTGAACCTGAACCTGAACCCTGAACCTGAACCCTGAACCTGAACCTGACCCTGAACCTGAACCTGAACCTGAACCCTGAACCCTAACCTGAACCTGACCCTGAACCCTGAACCTGAACCTGAACCTGAACCCTGAACCTGAACCTGAACCCTAACCTGAACCTGAACCTGAACCTGAACCCTGACCCTGAACCTGAACCTGAACCCTGAACCTGAACCCTAACCTGAACCTGAACCTGAACCTGAACCTGAACCTGAACCCTGAACCTGAACCTGAACCCTAACCTGAACCTGAACCTGAACCCTGAACCTGAACCTGAACCTGAACCTGAACCCTAACCTGAACCTGAACCTGAACCCTGAACCTGAACCTGAAACCTGAACCCTGAACCTGAACCTGAACCTGAACCTGAACCCTAACCTGAACCCTGAACCTGAACCTGAACCTGAACCCTGAACCTGAACCTGAACCCTGAACCTGAACCTGAACCTGAACCTGAACCCTAACCTGAACCTGAACCTGAACCTGAACCTGAACCCTAACCTGAACCTGAACCTGACCCTAACCTGAACCCTGAACCTGAACCCTGAACCTGAACCCTGAACCCTAACCTGAACCTGAACCCTAACCTGAACCTGAACCTGAACCCTAACCTGAACCTGAACCTGAACCCTAACCTGAACCTGAACCTGAACCTGAACCCTAACCTGAACCTGAACCCTAACCCTAACCTGAACCTGAACCTGAACCTGAACCTGAACCTGAACCCTGAACCTGAACCTGAACCTGACCCTAACCTGAACCCTAACCTGAACCTGAACCTGAACCCTGAACCCTAACCTGAACCCTAACCTGAACCTGAACCTGAACCCTGAACCTGAACCCTGAACCTGAACCTGAACCTGAACCTGAACCTGAACCCTGAACCTGAACCCTGAACCTGAACCTGAACCTGAACCCTAACCTGAACCTGAACCTGAACCCTAACCCTAACCTGAACCTGAACCTGAACCCTAACCTGAACCTGAACCTGAAACCTGAACCTGACCCTGAACCTGAACCTGAACCTGAACCTGAACCTGAACCCTGACCTGAACCTGAACCTGAACCTGAACCCTAACCTGAACCCTGAACCCTGAACCTGAACCTGAACCCTGAACCTGAACCCTGAACCTGAACCTGAACCTGAACCCTGAACCTGAACCTGAACCTGAACCCTAACCTGAACCTGAACCCTGAACCTGAACCTGAACCCTGAACCTGAACCTGAACCCTGAACCCTAACCTGAACCCTGAACCTGAACCTGAACCTGAACCTGAACCTGAACCCTAACCCTGAACCTGAACCTGAACCCTAACCTGAACCTGAACCTGAACCCTAACCCTAACCTGAACCCTAACCTGAACCTGAACCTGAACCCTGAACCTGAACCTGAACCCTGAACCTGAACCTGAACCTGAACCTGAACCTGAACCCTGAACCCTGAACCTGAACCTGAACCTGAACCCTAACCTGAACCTGAACCTGAACCCTAACCTGAACCTGAACCTGAACCTGAACCTGAACCCTAACCTGAACCTGAACCTGAACCCTAACCTGAACCCTAACCTGAACCTGAACCTGAACCTGAACCTGAACCTGAACCTGAACCTGAACCTGAACCCTGAACCTGAACCTGAACCCTAACCTGAACCTGAACCTGAACCTGAACCTGAACCTGAACCCTAACCCTAACCTGAACCCTGAACCTGAACCTGAACCCTGAACCTGAACCTGAACCTGAACCTGAACCCTAACCTGAACCCTGAACCTGAACCTGACCCTAACCTGAACCTGAACCTGAACCTGAACCCTAACCCTAACCTGAACCCTGAACCTGAACCCTGAACCCTGAACCTGAACCCTAACCCTAACCTGAACCTGAACCCTAACCTGAACCCTAACCTGAACCTGAACCTGAACCTGAACCTGAACCCTGAACCTGAACCTGAACCTGAACCCTGAACCTGAACCTGAACCCTAACCTGAACCCTGAACCCTGAACCTGAACCCTAACCTGAACCTGAACCCTGAACCTGAACCTGAACCCTAACCCTGAACCTGAACCCTGAACCTGAACCTAACCCTAACCTGAACCCTAACCCTGAACCTGAACCTGAACCCTGAACCCTGAACCTGAACCCTGAACCTGAACCCTGAACCTGAACCCTGAACCCTGAACCCTGAACCTGAACCTGAACCCTAACCCTAACCTGAACCCTAACCCTGAACCTGAACCCTGAACCCTGAACCCTGAACCCTAACCTGAACCTGAACCCTGAACCTGAACCCTAAACCTGAACCCTGAACCTGAACCCTAACCCTAACCCTGAACCTGAACCCTGAACCCTGAACCCTGAACCCTAACCCTAACCTGAACCTGAACCCTAACCTGAACCCTAACCCTGAACCCTAACCTGAACCCTGAACCTGAACCTGAACCCTAACCCTAACCTGAACCCTAACCTGAACCTGAACCTGAACCTGAACCCTAACCCTGAACCTGAACCTGAACCCTGAACCCTAACCTGAACCTGAACCCTAACCTGAACCCTGAACCCTGAACCTGAACCCTAACCCTGAACCTGAACCCTGAACCTGAACCCTAACCCTGAACCTGAACCCTGAACCTTAACCTGAACCCTAACCTGAACCCTAACCTGAACCCTAACCCTGAACCCTGAACCTGACCCTAACCCTGAACCTGAACCTGAACCTGACCTGAACCCTAACCCTAACCTGAACCTGAACCTGAACCCTGAACCTGAACCCTGAACCTGAACCTGAACCCTGAACCTGAACCTGAACCCTGAACCCTGAACCTGAACCTGAACCTGAACCTGAACCCTGAACCTGAACCCTAACCCTAACCTGAACCTGAACCCTAACCCTAACCCTGAACCTGAACCCTGAACCCTGAACCTGAACCTGAACCTGAACCCTGAACCTGAACCCTGAACCCTGAACCTGAACCTGAACCCTGAACCCTGAACCTGAACCTGAACCCTAACCCTAACCTGAACCCTAACCTGAACCCTGAACCTGAACCCCAACCTGAACCTGAACCCTGAACCTGAACCCTGAACCCTGAACCTGAACCTGAACCCTGAACCTGAACCCTGAACCTGAACCTGAACCTGAACCCTGAACCTGAACCCTGAACCCTGAACCCTGAACCTGACCCCTAACCCTGAACCCTGAACCTGAACCTGAACCCTGAACCCTGAACCTGAACCCTGAACCCTAACCCTGAACCTGAACCCTGAACCTGAACCCTAACCTGAACCCTAACCCTGAACCTGAACCCTAACCCTGAACCTGAACCTGAACCTGAACCCTAACCCTAACCCTGAACCCTAACCTGAACCTGAACCCTGAACCTGAACCCTAACCCTGAACCTGAACCTGAACCCTAACCCTGAACCCTGAACCCTGAACCCTAACCCTGAACCCTGAACCTGAACCCTGAACCCTGAACCCTGAACCTGAACCCTAACCCTAACCCTAACCCTGAACCTGAACCTGAACCCTAACCTGAACCCTGAACCCTAACCTGAACCCTGAACCCTAACCTGAACCCTGAACCCTAACCCTGAACCCTGAACCTGAACCCTGAACCCTAACCTGAACCCTAACCCTGAACCCTGAACCCTAACCTGAACCCTGAACCTGAACCCTAACCCTAACCCTAACCTGAACCCTAACCCTAAACCTGAACCCTGAACCCTGAACCCTAACCCTGAACCCTAACCTGAACCTGAACCTGAACCTGAACCCTGAACCCTGAACCCTAACCTGAACCCTGAACCCTAACCCTGAACCCTGAACCTGAACCCTAACCCTGAACCCTGAACCCTAACCCTGAACCCTAACCCTGAACCCTAACCCTGAACCCTAACCCTAACCTGAACCCTGAACCTGAACCTGAACCCTGAACCCTGAACCTGAACCCTAACCCTGAACCCTGAACCTGAACCCTAACCCTGAACCCTGAACCTGAACCCTAACCCTAACCCTGAACCCTAACCCTGAACCCTAACCCTGAACCCTGAACCCTGAACCCTGAACCCTAACCTGAACCCTAACCCTGAACCCTAACCTGAACCCTAACCCTAACCCTGAACCCTAACCCTGAACCCTGAACCTGAACCCTGAACCCTAACCCTAACCCTGAACCCTGAACCCTGAACCCTAACCCTAACCTGAACCTGAACCCTAACCCTGAACCCTAACCCTGAACCCTGAACCTGAACCCTAACCTGAACCCTAACCCTGAACCCTAACCCTAACCCTGAACCCTGAACCCTGAACCTGAACCTGAACCCTAACCCTAACCTGAACCCTAACCCTAACCTGAACCCTAACCCTGAACCCTAACCCTAACCCTAACCCTAACCCTGAACCCTAACCCGAACCCTAACCTACCCTGAACCCTACCCTAACCCTAACCTGAACCCTAACCCTAACCCTAACCTGAACC
>CM077785.1:36656948-36678002 GCA_039737535.1 Lagodon rhomboides
AACGTCTTCAAGACAAAAAACAAATCCAGTTGCGTTCGATTCAATTTCCTTGAGATATGTTAATGAGCAGGTGCAGCTGACTGTTTAACGTGTTCACCAGTTTATGGATGCTAACATTTGCTAGTTCAGCGCTAAACACAAAGTCCAGATGAGTCACTTCCTGTCTTTGTCTCTTTCCTGGTTTGTGTCTCCTGATGATCAGTCTCTGTGTTTCCCTCTCTGAGCTTTAATCCGTTTGTAGTTTAGTTTTGTATTGTTTATTTCCTTCATTCCTGATTTAATTCTCTGTTTGTCTCGTTTTTGGATTCAACTTAACATTATAAAGCTCACTTTTTCTTTCGACTGTCTGCCTGCCTTCATCAAATGATGAGAGGTGAAACGTCTTCAAAGACAAAAACCAAATCCAGTTGCGTTCGATTCAGTTTCCTTGAGATAAACTCTGCACTCGTCACTTCACATCATTATTACGTCGTGGTGTGAAAAGCCACTCAGAGAAAATCATGTTCTCTCTGTCAGTTTTCCTGAAAGTCGTCAGACGACAGCATCGTCGTCCTGATGGTCTCGATGATGTCACAGCGTCACATGGCAGGACTCTTCCTCCTCTCGTCTCCTCTCTCCTCCTCTCCTCTCTCCTCTCCTCTCCTCTCTCCTCCTCTCCTCTCTCCTCCTCTCCTCCTCTCCTCTCCTCTCCTCTCCTCCTCTCCTCCTCTCCTCCTGTCCTCTCCTCTCCTCCTCTCCTCTCTCCTCCTCTCCTCTCTCCTCCTCTCCTCCTCTCCTCTCCTCTCCTCTCCTCCTCTCCTCTCTCCTCTCCTCTCCTCTCTCCTCTCTCCTCTCCTCTCCTCTCTCCTCCTCTCCTCCTCTCCTCTCTCCTCCCCTCCTCAGGACCCTCCTGTGAGAGAGGAAACTGTGTTCGTCCTGATCTTCGTTCTCCAGCAGGACCCTGAGAACCTCCCTGATCACCTCCATCCTTCAGCTGATGTCAGTCTGCTCGCCTCATGAATAAATGATGCGTTAATAGCGGGCGGTTGTTGTTTCCTCTGACCGCCGGCATCACACACATGTAAACACGGCAGCCCAGCAGGTTCAGGTCGGAGCCGCTCGTCTGCATTATTCAGGATGCCGCCGCCTCCACGAACACCGACAGGTTGTACCGCTGTCAAATATTTATCAACCTTATGAAATAATCAATACGGGAAAACATGCCGATGAGGACGAGGGAGGAGGCGTCCCAGTGGACACGACCGTCTTCAAGTCTCTGAGAGGAGGTAACATGTAAAGTGGACCATAAATTCGACGGTCGATAGAAGAGGTTTACAGAAAAGATGTTTCTTTAACTTCACTTTGAATTTTCTTTTTCTCTCGTCACAACACTGATTCTGATCCGGTTACATTCAACCGCTCTGTTAGAACTTCCCAACACAAATATATCTTCTTCTTGTCTCCTCAGTTCTGATCACATCCTGTCACTTGTCTCATAAAACCACAAAGTGACACAAACAATAATAATAATCGTTTTTACAGATCTAGTTGGTTTATGATGTGCTGCTGACCTGCTCTCTCTGAACTCTGTAACATCTGCTGTCTTTCTGGACGACATGTAATCGTCCAACAATCAGACGTTCTTCTCCTGTTGGTTGTCCTCCTCTCTCTCTGTCTCTCCGTCTCTCTGTCTCTCAGGTGTTGGAGTTTTCTTACCTTCAGCTCACTGTGTGAATCTGTGAGCTTTAACGAGAACATTGATTCCTTCCTCATTAAACATTAACAAAGAAGCTGCAGCTTGTTTGAATCCTTGTTAACTGATCGGCCCCCCTCTTCTTCTTCTTCTTCTTCTTCTTCTTCTTCTTCTTCTTCTTCTTCTTCTTCTTCTTCTTCTCTGCCTCTGTCGAGTGTTAACACCACCTGTAGATTATTATTGCTCACTGTGATCGTACATATAAACTCATAAAGTTTAGTTTGAAAAAGATAATATTTTTCTTTCTTTTGTTTAATTAGCTGAGCAACTCCAGTCAGTCATAACCGTCAATGATGTAATTCAACAACACTGAACACAGAAATCATCTATAATAAAATCATCTATATCCAACTATAAACCTCCTCATCTCCTCCCCTCTCCTCTCCTCCTCTCCTCCTCTCCCCTCTCCTCCTCTCCTCTCCTCTCCTCCTCTCCTCCTCTCCTCTACTCCTCTCCTCTCCTCTCTCCTCACCTCCTCTCCTCCTCCTCCTCTCCTCACCTCCTCTCCTCTCCTCACCTCCTCTCCTCTTTCCTCCTCTCCTCTCCTCTCTCCTCACCTCCTCTCCTCCTCTCCTCTCTCCTCACCTCCTCACCTCCTCTCCCCTCCTCTCTCCTCCTCTCCTCCTCTCCTCACCTCCTCTCCTCCTCTCTCCTCTCCTCTCTCCTCTCCTCTCCTCTCCTCTCCTCTCCTCTCTCCTCTCCTCTCCTCCTCTCCTCTCCTCCTCTCCTCTCTCCTCACCTCCTCTCCTCCTCTCCTCTCTCCTCACCTCCTCACCTCCTCTCCCCTCCTCTCTCCTCTCTCCTCTCCTCTCTCCTCCTCTCTCCTCCTCTCCTCTCCTCTCCTCTCCTTACCTCCTCTCCTCCTCTCTCCTCTCCTCTCTCCTCCTCTCTCCTCCTCTCCTCTCCTCTCCTCTCCTCTCCTCCCCTCTCCTCTCCTCTCTCCTCTCCTCTCCTCCTCTCCTCTCCTCTCCTCTCTCCTCACCTCCTCTCCTCCTCTCCTCTCTCCTCACCTCCTCACCTCCTCTCCCCTCCTCTCTCCTCCTCTCTCCTCTCCTCTCCTCTCCTCTCTCCTCCTCTCCTCTCCTCTCCTCTCCTCTCCTCTCCTCTCCTCTCCTCCTCTCCTCCTCTCCTCTCCTCTCCTCCCCTCCTCTCTCCTCCCCTCTCCTCCTCACCTCCTCTCTCCTCACCTCCTCTCCTCCTCCCTTTCATGTCAGCTGTTCCTTTAGGTTTCTGTACGTAGCTCCGTGTGACCTTGTGAAGTTCATCTGAACAACGAGATGAATTATTGATAAAATTGATGAATCAGAGGATGGAGGTGAAGAGGAAACGTCCTCCCAGCAGCAGCTCTCCACCCGAACATGAAGATCTCAGAGGTTCTGACACCACAGCAGCTACGTTCTCGTTACAGTCCTCTGACCGTTCTCAGGTTTACAAGTCTCTCATGTGTTTTTCATGTCTGTTATTTTCATTCATGCAACACATCGATAAAAAGCTTCGACGTCTCGTCCGTCTTCATACGGACAACTCTGTCAGTGTTTGTGGTTTTGCTCGAGTCTGTCAGAAATTCTTCTTTGTTTCGGTTTGACAACATGTTGCTCTATGACGGCGGAAAAAGTAAGAAATTACCTGAAGTAGATAAAAGTATTTAAGAGTATAAAAGTAACTCTAATGAGTCAGTGACGCTCGTTAAGGTTGCAGCTCCTCGTTCTGATCGTTTAGTTTGGTCACATGTAAAAGTGAGGAGACGGGAGGAGGTTAGAAAAGGTCTGAGCAGTAGATGATCATCAGCTGGCTCGCAGGTGTGGAAGGTGACAGGTGTGGCAGGTGTTCATTGTGTGATGAGTGTGTGTCTTTCAGCTCGTGTGCATGTGATCTCCTCCACACGGAGCTTCAGCTTCGTGTGGCTGCTGAGCAGACAGAAGAATCTGCTCCACCGGATCAATGCTGTTAACAGCAGCTTGAACCGTGACAACCGATCGATTTCCTCCTCTGATGCAATATTTCTCCTTCAGACGTCAGAACATCTTCAGCGTGAGTTCATCAGGTGAGCAGAACTCTCCCCTCACCTTCACTGCCCGTCCTGAGTTACTCTCCAGCTGTTTGCCGCTTGGTGTTTCTGCAAGGACGAAACTGTCTGAAATATTTCCTCTGCGAGCGTCCTGACAGCGAGGAGAAGAAGAAGAGAGCCGGCTCAGAGTCCACTTTCTGTGATCGTGACGACCAGAACAGGGATGTTAAGCCGAAGCGTTTAGTGAGCTTCCTCTGATACAGATTAAACCACAGCGTCGCTTTATATAAAACAACAGTTGTTCCTCCTCGTCAGGCTTCAGAGGAGAGAGACGCTTCTCCTCTGAACGTCTCACCTGGTTTCATCTCAGCAACTGTTCAAAGGAGAAAATCCCAGACTGAGAACAGATGTTGTGGATCAGAACGTTGTTTTATTTTCTGTCCTCTCTCGTGAATCCTGTGATGAGCCCTCCGATGAGTCTCTGAGACAGTCGGGAACCAAATTAAACAAGCTAGAAGCTGAAGAAGTTAAATCTGGAGCTGCAGCAGTGACATCGAGGTATTATTAACAATCTGATCATGTCACAGAGTCAGATATCAGTCACAGGTGTAGACCAGCTGCAGACAATAAACTTCAACCACTGAGCAGAAATATTCAGTATTTATGTTCTGTTCATCTGACGAGCAGCACAGCAGCAGCTCATGGAGTGAAGATGACAGTTTGGTTTGTCTTTCAGGACGACTGCGTCCTCCAGCGTCTCTCCTGCAGGACAAACACAGAGTAACTGAGCGAGTCTCCTCTCACGTCACATGTTGTCTCCGTGATGCGTTCAGGAGCAACCTTCAGCTGCAGACGGGAGGTGATGTGAGGTGACAGGAAGTGTTTGATCAGCCCGTCTGGCTCTTGAAGTTTGCTCGGTGTGTCAAAACCCCGACAACGTCAATTAATCTAAATCAGGAGTAAATGTGAGGCGACCGATCCGGAGGACAGGATCCGTCTGCGGTCATGAAGACGATGAGACACGTGGAAACTCTGGAACACAGTCAGACACAGTGAGGAGCTGCAGGACGGCCGGCTGATATCTGAGGCTCACAGAGAAACATCTCGACTCTCGTTGGATAAATTACCATGAAATGAGTTATTAACGTTCAGGCTCCCCGGAGGATGAACTCTAATGAAGCTGCTGATCCTCTGACTCCAGCAGAGCTCCACGCTGTTCTGCACTGCGGTGATACGGCTCAGCATCTGCAGCTGGTGCAAACATTCAGGATCCCCAGAGGTTAAACCCTGACTGATCTGATCTGCTGACTTCCTGTGCAGCCAACTACAAACCAACATACAAACATTTAGTGTGTCTGTCGTGGTTTCATGTTTCAGTTTTGTTCTTTTTCGTTTATTTTGAAGGTTTCTGTCATGTCACACTTCCTGTCTTAGTTTTTTTTTTTGTGTTAATCAGTCTCTGTGTTTTTAGTCTGTTCCCTCACTTGTTGTCAGTTCATCTGTATTTCCTTCAGTTCCCAGCTTGTCCTGCGTTGTTCTTCGTGTTTGTAAGAAACTTTATACCGTATTTCACCAATTAATACCCCAGGCGTTTAAAAGAAGCAGGCGGCTCTTCGCTGCAGGCCTTTATTTATTTCTACACAGACCTGCACCAGGACATTATTGTGATGACAGCTGTATTTCACAGCTCCAATTTTAAACGTAGCGTCACACTTTTTATTCTTCTTCCTTCTTACGTTATCATTTATGTCCATTTGCTGTCCGTTCTCTTCCGTGTTGACCTGTCCTCCGCTGTGTGAAGGTGGGGCGTTAAACTCGAGTCGTTCTCTCTGACACTTCCTGTTTATGTCAAAATAAGAGTTAGTCGGTCATCTCAGATTACGGTGCACCCTTTTCTAACGTTAGCTACTTCTCTTATTTTGACAGAAAACGGAAGTGCTGACTGTTTACTTCTGCAGAAATAATGCAAATAATCGCCCCGGCGGTTATTCGGGTGGACGTTTAATACACAAAAAGGGTGCTGACCCCAGGCGTTTAAAAGAACCAGGCGGCTGTTTGCGGCCCGGCAATTAATTGGTGAAATACGGTAGTGTTCCTGTCTTTGATCAGTGTGCTGTAAAGGATCAGGAGGTGACAGCAGGAGGAGAATGCATGTTGCTTGAGGTGTCAGAAGGTCACAGGTGGAGCTTCACCTTCTACATGGAGGATACAGAAACATTTACTGTCCCATCTAAACATCAAAGGGTCAGTGTCCTGAGAAAGACCTGATCAACCTGAACATCAAAGGGTCATTGTTTTGATAAGAAAGTGATTGATGTCTGTTGTAACAGTAGGTAACCTCCTCTCTGTTCTGTATTTAAGGCGGTAACATGTTGAGATCTGGAGAGAACGCTTCGGCCTTCCCTCCACGCTGCCTGTTATTAAAGTCATCTGAAGTCTAAGAAACTCTTCGGAGACTCAACAACTCTCAACCTCACAAAGGAGAGTTTCCACTACATGTTCCTGCTTGTTCCTAGTTTACCTTGGTCACCTTGTGGATTTAGTGATGTCGTGTCTCGGCCTGCTTCTGTTTCCGGCTCCAGTAACGGACCTTTGTGAACTCTGACTCTCTGTCGTCGTTCACTTTGATCTGGAAATCCTGAACTGTGACTCTGCAGAGCTGAAGATGTTCAAATGTTTTGTGTTTGCAAATGTTAGCATGCTAGCACAGCAGATGTGGTTAAGATTGTAGCTGCTGAACATCTACGTGCTCGCCTTCGTTGTGATCATGTGATCATGTTGATGTGTCGCCAGTGATCCTCCAGATGTTCAGACTTCAGACTGATCAGAAACATCTGTGAGGACGCTCAGGTCTGATCTCTGCAGCTGACTCTGACTGTAAACGATGTGTAAAACTGACTGACTCACCTGAGAACCGTCGAGTCTCACGCAGAGCAGAATCACACCAGCGTGAAGCAAAAACAAAACTGTGGAACAGAAATTTAGACGGTGAGCAACAGCTGGTGAACGTGACGCTGAGTGTGTCTCCTGGTTGGGTCCCTGAGGCGTAAAGACGAGTGGCAGTAAAGCGAGCGAGCAGTAAAAAGGAATCAGCTACATCTGTATGTATATTTAATCTACAGCGCTAACCAACCGTGACCGCGCTGATGATGTCGCCACTTACCGTCTAAATGCTTCAGCGGCGCCGGACTGCTGCTAACTGCACGCCGACTCTCCTGAAGAGCGAGCGCGAGCGCCACTGATGCTCAGTGGATCTGGAAACATGCAGAACAGAACCCCAACGATAAAACTATATTAGTCCTTCTCACATACAGAACTTAACCTAATGTTGTCGGTGTTCAACCTGGGACAGGCTGTCACTTCACATCTGCAAAAGATTTACTCCATTTTAATCCAGACTTTGAGCGAGAAGGATGTGAAGCCAGTGACGGCAGCTCGAGGAGGAATTTAAACATCTGTAAGCGAGACACAACTGGATATTTTTAAAAGGGCGTCTCTACATTTTCTCGCCGTGTTTGTGGCAACAGAACCAGATATTTTCAGCCAAAACATAATCTTAACACGGACCAAAGGCACAGCACATAAAACTGAACCCCTGAATCTAAAGACATGTATAAATGTTGTATGTATAAATACATAAAACATTACTACATTCATCAGCGCAGGAGGAAGCGAGTCGGGACCAGAGCTGCTGGTCCGGCCCGGTTTAAGGCTCCTGGCTGACGTCTGCTCACAGGAACATGAAATGTACAAATGTGACTGTTGTTGCCACATCTTCACAGAGACGGACCGTGTTCTGACCCGCAGAGAGCCGGACCACAGCTGGACTCTGTGTCTGTAACAGTGATGCTTGGCGCTCACGCTCAGTCAGAGTGGATGGACGGTTTGACCTCGTGATGCTGAACACATCATCTTCACCATCTGGTTTTCAACACAGATGTGTTTGTGTAAACGGTTCGTATGTTGTGTGTTTGTGTAGCAGGAGGATGTTACAACCCTCCTCTTGTTACGTAAGCGTGTGTGTTATGTAACTGTGTGTGTTGTATGACGAACACATCTCCTTATGATGTCACAGCTCCTTCAGTCCCAAGGAAATTGAATCGAATGCAACGGGATTTGGTTTTTGTCTTGAAGACGTTTCACCTCTCGGATGAGAGGTGAAACGTCTTCAAGACAAAAACCAAATCCAGTTGCGTTCGATTCAATTTCCTGGATGAATGAGAATATTCACAGGCTCGCTCCTTCAGTCTGATACTGTCGCCACGTGAAGCCGACGATACTTTAACGTAAAACGGATCTGAGTTCTTCTTGTGTTCCATCTGTCTCAGCATATGGCTGAAGCACACACACACACACACACACACACACACACACACTTTGTTTGATGTAATTAAGGTCGGATTGACTCCAGTCTTCCTCCACCTCTGCGGAGAGATCCCCCATAAAGCAGCTGCGAGCGGTTCATGAACTAAAACAAGGCCTCGGCACACAGATTACAGACGGTATTGTATCGGGAGCGTTTGCCTCGGGAAGATAAGATACGCAGCAGCTCGTGGCTTTGCTCCAACGCGGCACTACAGTCGCTCCTTCTGCCATCTGATTACAGCCGAGGTCTGCCAAGAGCGCCGCGTCTTCCTCCGGACGTGTGCTGGTGATTAATTAAGGTTATTTTTCATTTTACTCTCGGAAATGTCAGCCAGCTGATCGAGCAACAGCCACCTAATCACGTTCTGAGGGCTCTTTATTCAGACCTAAGTTATGCATTAAATTAGTGTACTCAGTGCGAAGCCACCGGCTCCCAAAGCTTCTGTGACCTTTCATTGATAAAAAAAGAAAAAGAAACGCCGGTGTGCTGTGAAGGAGTCGCCTCTGAGCACAATGAAGGGTTTTCTCACAGTTAGCAGGAGTTAAGATGTAATTACCTTTATTTTGTTCTGGCAGTAAAGTCATGAGGAATGACTTCAGCGGGGAGGTGGAGAGTAAGAACCGAGGAATATAAACACACAGAGATCTCATACGGTCATTTATTCTGCTTAGGCTCAGCTGCCGTCAGGGATTAAAGGTGATATTCAAACAGGAAAACACTGACGGGACGCAGGACGAGGAGAGTTAATGAGAAACCATCGTCTCCTCAGTAACCAGCCTTAATAACACACATGATTAAAACGCTCAGAGCAGAGCGCTAACGGCTACATGCTAACACGCTCGTGAGAAGGAGCTGACGTTCTGATGGTGCTGGTATCTGATCAGAACCTCATCGGTTCTGCAGGGTCATAAACCAAAGTACTGGCTACATGAAGATGTGGACCTGATGAAACACCAGGTCTGATTCTGACTGGCTGAAGAAACAGCCAGAACTTAAAGGTCCGAAACTACAGAGGAAAGTTAAACCGCTAACTGCTGCTCACTGCTCTCTCTGCTGTAGCCGCTAGCTGCTCGTATTGATCGAGATAAAGACATTAAAAAAAACAAAATAGGTAAATTAGTTAAACTGAAATGTTTGTGATGTCATTATAATGATAATAATAATAACACACTCATTATAAATAATAACAACTCTCATCAGGACATCAGATGTCGTTGTTGATCTTTGTATCTGTAACTGTTTAATATTTGTTTAATCATATTTTCTTTATATTTGCTCATTATGTATGTTTTACTTTTCCATTTTTATTTTGTAAATAAAAAATAGTCTTATAATGTTAATAAGCATCATAGAATGACTTACTTATTACCTGTTAATTAATATAAAGTATACTTTGAACTTTAAACTTACAGAAGAGGGTCTTCACCTGGTGGCTGGATGGACCCTGTGCATCACCTCATGACATCATCATGACACTGAGCAGATCCAGTCATCACATTTCAGCCCTGTAATAAAAGAAAATCCAAACCAATTAAATTCTCATTTTGAATAATCAGAAAACTGTCATTATTGTTTGTGTTCATCAGAAACAAACAGAAAGAGAGAAACCAGCCACCTGCAGCGTCCCTGTGGGTCTGGAGCTGTTCTGGAGCTGTTCTGGACTTCCTCCCACCGGGCCTGCAGGAGGCGCCGACCCACTGATGAGTGTTTATGTCTTCCTTTTCCTTTCCTTCATTTTTCTATTCTGTCCTCGCTTCTGAGATTCTCAAATGTTCTCATAGTTGTTCTTTATTAGAGATACGCTTCATTGTCTTCATCTTCTTCTTCTCCTTCTAACATCCTGATATTTGTCATACAAGCTGATCATATTTCTGTCCTGTGATGTCGCCGTAAATCTGGAGCAGGTCGAGGAAACATCACGTTCTGTTTTAATAAAGCAGGTTTGTTCTCTTCTCAAACTCTTTACAAGTGCAAATCATATCACAATACATTCATACTCTGAACCCAGCACAGCGCTGAAGGCATCACCTCTGTACATCAGGTGTTCCCGTCCTGTCACCTCGTTCTGTCTCGTCTCACCGCCATGTGTCGCTTCACTACGTTGTTATAAATCCAGACGTCGTCTCTTCAGGAGGAGCTGCTCACCACATCTTTAATGTGACTCTGTCGTTAATCAGATCACTCGTTCAGACTCTGACTGGACCTGGTTCTGGTTCTGGTTCTGGTTCTGGTTTTACCCTCATGAGCAGAATGTGACGTGGCTCTGCCTCAGAGACCACGGCTGCATTCCAATACTGTGGGGATGAACCCTTCCTTCACTTGCCTCCACATCTCCTCCTCATTCCTCCTCCTCCTCTCTCCTCTCTCCTCTCTCCTCTCTCCCCCTCCTCTCTCTCTCTCCCCCTCCAAATCTCCTCCACCTCTCCTCCTCCTCTCTCCTCTCTCCTCCTCCTCTCTCCTCCTTTCTCTCTCTCCTCCTCCTCTCTCCTCTCTCCTCCTTTCTCTCTCTCTCCCCCTCCTCTCTCCTCTCTCCTCTCTCCTCTCTCCTCCTCCTCTCTCCTCCTTTCTCTCTCTCCTCCTCCTCTCTCCTCTCTCCTCCTTTCTCTCTCTCCTCCTCCTCTCTCCTCTCCCCCTCCTCTCTCCTCTCTCCTCTCTCCTCCTCCTCTCTCCTCCTCCTCTCTCCTCCTTTCTCTCTCTCCTCCTCCTCTCTCCTCTCTCCTCCTCCTCTCTCCTCCTTTCTCTCTCTCCTCCTCCTCTCTCCTCCTTTCTCTCTCTCCTCTCTCCTCCTCCAAATCTCCTCCACATCTCCTCCTCCTCTCTCCTCTCTCCTCCTCCTCTCTCCTCCTTTCTCTCTCTCCTCCTCCTCTCTCCTCTCTCCTCCTTTCTCTCTCTCTCCCCCTCCTCTCTCCTCTCTCCTCTCTCCTCTCTCCTCCTCCTCTCTCCTCCTTTCTCTCTCTCCTCCTCCTCTCTCCTCTCTCCTCCTTTCTCTCTCTCCTCCTCCTCTCTCCTCTCCCCCTCCTCTCTCCTCTCTCCTCTCTCCTCCTCCTCTCTCCTCCTCCTCTCTCCTTCCTTCCTCTCTCTCCTCCTCCTCTCTCCTCTCTCCTCCTCCTCTCTCCTCCTTTCTCTCTCTCCTCCTCCTCTCTCCTCCTTTCTCTCTCTCCTCCTCCTCTCTCCTCTCCCCCTCCTCTCTCCTCTCTCCTCTCTCCTCCTCCTCTCTCCTCCTTTCTCTCTCTCCTCCTCCTCTCTCCTCTCTCCTCCTTTCTCTCTCTCCTCCTCCTCTCTCCTCCTTTCTCTCTCTCCTCCTCCTCTCTCTCTCTCCTCCTTTCTCTCTCTCCTCCTCCTCTACAAACATTACTCTGTGTGACCAGTGGAATCAAGGCTACGAGTACTGCTTCCCCGCTCTCTCGATCACCCCGGCTATGGGGGACTGGCAGGAAGGGGAGGGACAGCTGTTGGTCTTTGCCACCCCACATCTGGATAAATTTCAGGACGCAGGGAAAAAGACACTTTACCAGACCTGTGTTAAGGTCCTGAATAAGTGCTCTTTGTCATCGGTGCAGGAGTCGAGGTGGACTGAGTTTCTTGGTCCAGATATTTCCCTGAAAGGCAGCTGGCGGTCCCTGTACAAGCTGCCCATTGAAAAGCGGACAGCAGACCTCCAGTGGAGGGTTGTGCATGGGGCAATAGCTACAAACAGATACAGAGCGCACATGGATCCTGAGGTAGGGGAGGAATGTTTGTTCTGTTCCCAGACTGAGACCCTGGTACATCTGTTCATCCAGTGTCCTCGGCTGACACCACTGTTTGACCTTTTAAGAAGGTGGTTTCAGGATTTTGGAGAGGTTTTCTCTTTTGGTTTGTTTGTTCTCGGTCCAAAATACTGTGTTAAAAGAAAGACCATGCATAGGTTGGTTAACTTCATATCTGGTTCTGCTAAGTTAGCCATTTGGCTGACTCGCAAGAACCGGGCTCAAGGTGCCGGCAGTTTGGAGCCTGTGCAAGTTCTGGAGGGGCTGCTGAAGGCCCGACTGAGAGTGGAACACTCTTATTTTTATTTAATGGACAACTTGGAAGCCTTCAGTCAGATGTGGGCTGTTGGAGGTGTTTTATGCTCTGTGGGGATGGACAGGGAGTTAATTCTGAGGTTCTGATAAGAGAAAATAATCTGCTTTGTTTTGTTTCTTTTCTAGGAATCAAGTGAAGATGTGACCTGAACTGTGTGTGATTCAAATGTCAATAAAGGGACTTTGAAAACCAAAACCTCTCTCTCTCCTCTCTCCTCTCTCCTCCTCCACATCTCCTCCTCGTCCTCCTCCACATCTCCTCCTCCTCTCTCCTCTCTCCTCCTCCACATCTCCTCCTCTCTCCTCCTCCTCTCTCCTCTCCTCCTCCTCTCTCCTCCTCCTCCTCTCTCCTCTCTCCTCCTCCTCTCTCCTCCTTCTCTCTCTCTCCTCCTCCACATCTCCTCCTCCTCTCTCCTCCTTTCTCTCTCTCCTCCTCCTCTCTCCTCTCTCCTCCTCCTCTCTCCTCTCTCCTCTCTCCTCCTCCTCTCTCCTCCTCCTCTCTCCTCCTTTCTCTCTCTCCTCCTCCTCTCTCCTCTCTCCTCCTCCTCTCTCCTCCTTTCTCTCTCTCCTCCTCCTCTCTCCTCCTTTCTCTCTCTCCTCCTCCTCTCTCCTCTCCCCCTCCTCTCTCCTCTCTCCTCCTCCTCTCTCCTCCTTTCTCTCTCTCCTCCTCCTCTCTCCTCTCTCCTCCTTTCTCTCTCTCCTCCTCCTCTCCTCCTCCTCTCTCCTCCTCCTCCTCCTCCTCCTCTCTCCTCACTCCTCCTCCTCTCTCCTCCTTTCTCTCTCTCCTCCTCCTCTCTCTCCTCTCCCCCTCCTCTCTCCTCTCTCCTCTCTCCTCCTCCTCTCTCCTCCTTTCTCTCTCTCCTCCTCCTCTCTCCTCTCTCCTCCTTTCTCTCTCTCCTCCTCCTCTCCTCCTCCTCTCTCCTCCTCCTCCTCCTCCTCTCTCCTCACTCCTCCTCCTCTCTCCTCTCTCCTCTCTCCTCCTCCTCCTCTCTCCTCCTCCTCCTCCTCCTCTCTCCTCACTCCTCCTCCTCTCTCCTCCTCCTCCTCTCTCCTCCTCCTCCTCCTCCTCTCTCCTCCTCTCTTTTCCTCCTCTCTCCTCTCTCCTCCTCTACATCTCCTCCTCCTCTCTCCTCCTCCTCCTCTCTCCTCCTCCACATCTCCTCCTCCTCTCTCCTCCTCCTCCTCTCTCCTCCTCCTCTCTCCTCCTCCTCTCTCCTCCTCCACATCTCCTCCTCTTCTTCTCTCCTCCTCCTCTCTCCTCCTCCTCTCTCCTCTGCTCCTGGTCTCAGTGTTTCCTCGTGACGTCTGTCTTCCTGTAGCCTCGTATCAAAATGTGTAATGGAGACTATAAAAGCTGAAATCAAACATCGGTACATCTTTTCTCGTCTGTCACTGACGTTCATGTGAGAGAAAAACGTAAACCAGAAAGGTGGTGAGGTCTCTTCTGTTTGTATTTTATCCATTTATTTGCTGTCTTTTCTATTTGTTTTTATTTGTATTATTCATTAGGGACTACGGATGCAAACTAACAGCTTGCTACAATGTTTACAGAGATGTTTATTTTGAGGTTCATTAATGTCCCGATCCAAAAATACAGCATTATCATAAAAACACAGACAACAGTATAAACTGTGTTGTCCTTTAAGGTCAGTTCCAAAACTACAGAATGCACCTTTAATGACACAAAGAGACACCGGTGTTACAGAATGACGAGTTTAATATCGTCTGAGCCTGATTATTGTTTACAGGAACAGAAACATTTGTGATGAGGATCTGTAAACAACAACAGACAATAAACAACATGACATCACAGCGCTGGAACAGAGAATTTAACTGGGAACTTAAAGGAGCATTACGTAGTTTATTATTAACGAGGTAATAACACAAACTGTCTCCATCAGTGAATAAACAAGCTGCTCTCAGAGGAAAACACTGTGTGAAGCTGGAGAGGTGGCGGGGTCCGCCACATGTAAACAATGTAAAACAGTATACATTGTGTCGTCCTTTAAAGAATCAGCCAATCAGGATGCTCCTCTGCTCATTAACATTTCTGCTCCTTTAAGTTAATATGTTGATTTAGTTGTTTGATGAAACAACACGTTTGTTCTGATGATGAACGCGTCATCAGCTGATCAAGATGCTTCTGAGCGCGAACCTCTGACTGATGATGGCAGGAACGCGCGTGGGTGGAGTGTGTGCGTGTGATGCGTGTCTGCGTGTGTGTGTGTGTGTGAGAGAGAGAGAGAGAGAGAGAGAGAGAGGGAGGGAGGGAGGGAGAGAGAGGAGGGAGGGAGGAGGGAGGACTCTGTGTCTGAGCAGAGACACCGAACACACCGAACTGGACTTTGCAGCTTCTTCTTCGTCTCCTCCTCAGCAGCAGCAGCAGCAGCAGCAGCTCCTCCAGGCTTCTTGCAGCGGAGCGGACCGGACCGGACCGGGCCGGGGAGGGATGTCGGCTCGGCTCTCAGCAGAGTTCTGTCGTGCACTGCGCTTCTCGTCTCCGTCCGCACACCTGGAGGGAACTATGAGCCCTGTGTGATATCGATCCGCAGGTGTGACCACGTTCATTATCAGGATTTATTTAAAGTATGACATCAGAGCGGCGCGTGGGCTGGGCTGTTCACACCTCCACACGCGGAATACCGGGGGAGCCTATCGGAGCGCGCGGAGCCTCAGTGTGAACACGAGCGATGCTCCGGTTCCTTCTTTGTTTCTTCTCTCTCGTGTCGGAATGGATCCTCGAGCAACAAGCGAGCGCGGCGGCGCGCGGCGGCAGCAGCTCTGCGCACACCTGACAGGATAACAACGCGCTGCTGAGGCTGGTTCTGTGTTTGTGAGTGTGTGTGTGTGAGGGAGAGAGTGTGTGTGTGTGTGTGTGGAGGCTCTACCTGCGGGATTACAGGAGTGGACCGAGCCGACACCTGCTGTCGGACCGAGCAGCGGCGGCTGCGTTTCTCTGCAGGATCGAGCCGAGGAATGAACTCGGCTGCTGGATCGAGGAAACTCTCCTGAAAAGTGCCTCCGCGCCTCCAGCGGGTCCAGCGGGTCCACGTCCTGCAGCGGGTCCACATCCTGCAGCGGGTCCACATCCTGCAGCGGGTCCACATCCTGCAGCGGGTCTGATCGAACTGTCCGCGGGGAGGACCAGAACCAGCCATGGGCCGGCACTCGGACCGCCTGGCCCAGCTCAAACCGGGCTTTACGTTCCGGGTGCTGTGGATGGTTCAAGCCTTCCTGGACCTGAGCGGCTCCCAGGAGATTTACGCGCCGCACTCGATCCGGGTGGAGGGCGACGTGACGCTGGGGGGGCTGTTCCCGGTGCACGCCAGGGGGTGCCCGGGATTCCGTGCGGGGACATCAAGAAGGAGAACGGCATCCACCGGCTGGAGGCGATGATGTACGCGCTGGACCAGATCAACGGCGACGAGTGGCTGCTGCCCAACGTCACGCTGGGCGCGCGGGTCCTGGACACCTGCTCGCGGGACACGTACGCGCTGGAGCAGTCGCTGACGTTCGTGCAGGCGCTGATCCAGAAGGACACGTCGGACGTGCGCTGCACCAACGGGGAGCCGCCGGTGTTCGTGAAGCCCGAGAAAGTTGTCGGTGTGATCGGAGCGTCGGCCAGCTCCGTGTCCATCATGGTGGCCAACATCCTGCGCCTGTTCCAGGTAGGAGCGGAGTCCTGCACGCACACACACACACACACACACACACACACACACACACACACACACACACACACACACACACACACACACACACACACACACACACACACACACACACACGGCTGATCACTTATTTACCGTCAGCTTCACGCTTCTGACGTCACTCCGGCCCACAGGCAGCGGGTCAGCCGCCTCACGAGCCACACTTGGAGGTTTTTCTTCACCCAGATCTGATTTGCAGTAGATTCCCTCCCCTCCCCCCCTCCTCCCTCCCTGCAGTGTGAGCTGAGAGCGGCTCTGGAGGAAACCCCTCTCGGTCCGGTCCTGAGGCTGAGGCCGGATCGAGTTGGCCCAGCAGGCTGGAGTCTGAGGTTTCTGCCATGAGAGCACAGATAACTGCAGAAACCAAGAGGTCTGATCTGAGATCTGCTGTTTGTGCCTGTGTTTCCTGCTCAGGGTCTCTGGTGTAAAATGAAGAGGAGATCTGCTCAGGTGTTTCCTCTGTAGATCATGTGAAGCCTGTCAGGCTGTGAAGGGCTCAGTTCTGTTTAAGGGCTCAGTTCTGTTTAAGGGCTCAGTTCTGTTTAAGGGCTCAGTTCTGGATCAACGGGTCCATTAAAGATGCAGGTTGTGGTTCTGGTTTGACACCATGGAGGTTCCCTGTTCGGTGTTCTCAGTGTGTAGAAGTGTGTTGTGTGACACTGTTCTGATTTGGGTGGTGTTTTCATTTTTCATTTTCATTTCCTGTTTGCATCAGTTCCATATCCAGGTGACATCACTGATGTTCTGCTTTTAGTTTTTTATCGGTTATTTGTACTCAGATATTGTGTTTTAATGGAGGTCTTGATGGATGTTCCCCTGCAGCAGGTCTCAGTCTGCTGATGTTGGTCGTCTTTACTCTTCCTGCTCGGTTAGTTCTTTAAAAATAGATTTTAAGTTTCTGTTGATGTCTCGTTTCAGTTCAGATTTCATCAGACTGAAACTGAAGAGTGAAGCAAAGAAAGCATAGAAACACAGTGAGGGGGGGCGAGAGACACAGTGAAGGCATGGAGAGAGAGAGAGAGAGAGAGAGAGAGAGAGAGAGAGAGAGAGAGAGAGAGAGAGAGAGACAGAGAGAGAGAGAGACAGAGAGAGAGGGAGAGAGAGAGAGGGAGAGAGAGAGAGAGAGAGACAGAGAGAGAGAGAGAGAGAGAGACAGAGAGAGAGAGAGACAGAGAGAGAGACAGAGAGAGAGAGAGAGAGAGAGAGACAGAGAGAGACAGAGAGAGACAGAGAGAGAGAGAGAGAGAGAGACAGAGAGAGAGAGAGACAGAGAGAGAGACAGAGAGAGAGAGAGACAGAGAGAGAGGGAGAGAGAGAGAGGGAGAGAGAGAGAGGAGGTGCTGAATGAACAGCTCCTCCTCGTCTTCATGCAGAGTGAGGACCTCCATCAGTCCTCACAGCTGCTGATCTCAGATCTGTTCTGTTGTTCTGTCTTCAGCTCCGTCAGCTGCAGCCTGAGACACAAACTGCTGCAGAGAACGTCACAAACACACTGTGATGGATGAAGATACAATGTTTAAAGTTTGTAAACATCAGCTTATTGTTTATTTGATCATCTGTTTGTTTGTGGATGACATCACATTATGTTTTATTATTATCTCAGTTGGTTCAGTTGGAATCATCAGAGACCAGTTTTTCCATTTTTATACAGGAAAACAAACAAAGGTCAGAATTCATCTGGTTCTGCAGCTTATTAAAACACACGAGACAGTGAACGCACCACAGTGCTGTGTCTGTTGTATTCATATTAATACGTGATTGATAACTGAATAATAATCAATAAGTGACAGTGTGATCCGTCTGTGGGACAAACATACGTCACAGATCCAGGTGGTCCACTGGACAGGTACCGTAGAGTCCAGTTCTGTCCCCAGAGGTCCAGTCTGCAGTGCTGTAGGGCTGAGTATGGACCTGAGGGCAGATGTGTGTTCATGTATGTTCTCCTGCAGTTTACTGGTTCTGCCCCAGTGACCGGGCCGTGAACCCGGTTCTGTCAGGTGGCAGAGGGAGGTGGTGGTGACGGTGTGACGGATGTTTTCACGACTGTCTGACGTTTCACAGAGCAAACGATTGATTGATCAGGTCCAGCATTCATCTCCTTCACTTCTCCTTCAGCTCTGCAGACGAGGTTCCTCCTTCAGTGTTGATCAGGTTTTTAATTGATTGATATTATCTGAATATGACGTCGATGTGTTTCAGCTCCAGCAGAGCGATGCTGCAGTTCACTGTGATATTCTGGTGGTGTGAATATTTCATGCCGTCGTATCTCTGATCCATCTGTCTGATTTCTCTGCTGGTTCAACCCCATTAGCTGCCCCACATGTACTGTACTGTCTGACCCGACCCGCGGGCCCCAGGCGGGCGGGGCCGGGGTCCAGAGAGCCGAGCCTTAATGTGTTTGCTGTGTGACTCTGGTGCCAACTGGGCCATTTAGGAGCATCCGGGGTTTAATGAAGTGAAAGCAGCTGTGGAACAGACGACTCCTTCATCACAGGGGAAAATAATTAGCTTCCCATTTCATCCCACTGAGTGACGGACCGGCTGCAGTCCGCTCCAGTACTTCTGACCCGGTTACCTTCAGAACCTCCAGAAAACCGTTCTGCAACATTTAACTGACGGACAAATGAATGTGAATGAAACTAAGACAGAAAATATGACACAGAATATGTGATGAGCTTTAATCAGAACTGGATCAGTCCATTTGTACAGAATCCTTTAATCTCTTTACTCTTCTGAAAACAATAATCGTTCAGTCTCAGACGACTCGACGTCACAGCCGTGGACTCGACGTCACAGCTGACGACTCGACGTCACAGCTGAAGACTTGACGTCACAGCTGACGACTCCACGTCACAGCTGAAGACTCGACGTCACAGATGACGACTCCACGTCACAGCTGACGTCACAGCTGACGACTCGACGTCACAGCTGACGTCACAGCTGACGGCTCCACGTCACAGCTGACGACTCCACGTCACAGCTGACGACTCGACGTCACAGCTGACGACTCGACGTAACAGCTGACGACCGACGTCGCAGCTGACGACTCGACGTCACAGCTGACGACTCGACGTCACAGCCGACGACTCGACGTCACAGCTGACGACTCGACGTCGCAGCTCGCCGGCCGCCTGCTGAGCGGTACCAGGCAGCAGCTTCGTGCTGTGAGGCAGAAACACTTTCTCCTCCTGGTGAGAAACAGCTTTCTAAAGTCGGTTATTAAAAACATCCTGGCCATTAAATTCTTTTCAGAATCAGCTTTGGACTGGAGAGAGTAAGCCCGGCCCGAGAGCCAAAGCTCTGAGAAGCTTACAGAAGAGCCTCAGCTGTGTCT
Organism: Lagodon rhomboides; assembly: GCA_039737535.1. Taxonomy (NCBI): domain Eukaryota; kingdom Metazoa; phylum Chordata; class Actinopteri; order Spariformes; family Sparidae; genus Lagodon; species Lagodon rhomboides. Next base: position 36,676,163 of record CM077785.1, read on the forward strand.
GCGCAGTAAATGAAAGTGTCTGAAGCAGCTGTAAACTGAGGACGTCTGGGTTCATGTGGGGGAACATCACAGTTTAGAACGGGCCGCGTGACCCAATTACTTAAAGAAACAAGAAGTTCTGTCAGGGAAACGGCCTGAAACAGAACCGCTCAACACAACACGCTGAAGGACTGAACCGGGTCACAGGACAGGACCTGGTGAAACATGGTGACGAGTGTTTAACAGAGCTGGAGATGACATTAGATGTCTCGTTCTGTCAGAACCCATCGGACCAGAACATTTAGAAAAGAGCAGCAATGACTCAGAGAAACTCCGGCAGGTTGTTTCACCTCAGGGTTTAATACAAAGTCATCACAACTGTTTTAATTATTGATGAATCATTTTACAGGTGAAAAATCGTCTGCTCACGTCGACGTCGTCATGACTGAGAGTTCAGAATCAGGTCGTCTTCATGTCCAAACCCATTTAAAGACGTTATAACAGGAACCTTTAACAGACACAAACCTCAGAGTTCAATCGATGATGGACAGAATGAAGCAAATGAAGGAGATACAGTGAAGCTTCACACCTGAGTCCTCACCTGTCTGTCTCCGGTGGACTCGGCTCTGGTTCTGGTGGACGACAGGTTCTGGTTGAATCCCTGCACATTACTTTGTCAGCTGTTCATCTTAGCGAGCGTGACAGCGACTCTGCTGCTGGTCTGCAGGGCGGCTGCAGCTGTACGGGTGGTGTTGTTGTGTCTAATTGAGAGGGTGGGTGTCGCTGCTCGCCCTCCGTATACGTGACAGATAATTAGCCTGGTCGGAGGGTTGGTATGGTTGGAGATGTTGTGTTTGTTACGTTGGTGGTAATGGGAGCTAATGGGCGGGATGTGAGCTACAGCCCATTAGCTCCACACGCGGTGCATCAGTCCACCATACGGGACAATATTAATGTTGATAACAAGGTTTCAGTGAAAACACATGTAGCATCAGGAGGCTCCTCCGAGAACACGACGCGGTTAGCTGCTCCTGCTCTTTACCAGACAGTTACATATCTCGTGATTAGAAAGTTAAAGAGGATTTTAGCTCCGCTGCAGAGAAAATGTGCTGTTCGACAGAAGACTGAGTGTCAGGAGGCTGAGGAGATGTTGGTGTGTATGTCGAGGCTGAGGAGATGTTGGTGTGTATGTCGAGGCTGAGGAGATGTTGGTGTGTGTGGAGGCTGAGGAGATGTTGGTGCGTGTGGAGGCTGAGGAGATGTTGGTGCGTGTGGAGGCTGAGGAGATGTTGGTGCGTGTGGAGGCTGAGGAGATGTTGGTGCGTGTGGAGGCTGAGGAGATGTTGGTGTGTGGAGGCTGAGGAGATGTTGGTGTGTGTGGAGGCTGAGGAGATGTTGGTGTGTGGAGGCTGAGGAGATGTTGGTGTGTGTGGAGGCTGAGGAGATGTTGGTGTGTGTGGAGGCTGAGGAGATGTTGGTGTGTGTGGAGGCTGAGGAGATGTTGGTGTGTGTGGAGGCTGAGGAGATGTTGGTGTGTGTGGAGGCTGAGGAGATGTTGGTGTGTGTGGAGGCTGAGGAGATGTTGGTGTGTGTGGAGGCTGAGGAGATGTTGGTGTGTGTGGAGGCTGAGGAGATGTTGGTGTGTGTGGAGGCTGAGGAGATGTTGGTGTGTGTGGAGGCTGAGGAGATGTTGGTGTGTGTGGAGGCTGAGGAGATGTTGGTGTGTGTGGAGGCTGAGGAGATGTTGGTGCGTGTGGAGGCTGAGGAGATGTTGGTGCGTGTGGAGGCTGAGGAGATGTTGGTGCGTGTGGAGGCTGAGGAGATGTTGGTGCGTGTGGAGGCTGAGGAGATGTTGGTGTGT
>CM077785.1:36678102-36713303 GCA_039737535.1 Lagodon rhomboides
AGATGAGTGATGCTGAAGAGAAGGTGGAGGGAGAGATGGAGGGAGAATGAAGGAGGAAGAATGGAGAGGATGGAGGGAGAGATGGAGAGTGGAGGGAGAGAGAGAGGGGAGATGGAGGGAGAGATGGAGGGAGAGGTGAGGGAGATGGAGGGAGAGGTGGAGGGAGAGGTGGAGGGAGAGATGGAGGGAGAGGTGGAGGGAGAGGTGGAGGGAGAGGTGGAGGGAGAGATGGAGGGAGAGGAGGGAGGAGGGAGAGATGGAGGGAGAGATGGAGGGAAGGTGGAGGGAGAGATGGGAGGAGAGGTGGAGGGGGAGATGGAGGGAGAGATGGAGGGAGAGGTGGAGGGAGAGGTGGAGGGAGAAGTGGAGGAGGGAGAGGTGGAGGGAGAGGTGGAGGAGGTATACAGGTGGAGGGTGATGGACAGCTGCAGTGGAGGTGATGTGAGGAACAATCCTGGATCTGTGATGTGCTGCTCGGAGCTGAATCGCATCTTTCCATGTGTCCCTCCACCTCCACCTCCCTGCACCTCCACCTCCCACCTCCCTCCTCCTGGGTGTTGCCTCGGGCTCTGTTCGGGCCCGTCTGGTCTTTACTGGACCCGGTTCCTCCTCTAACAGCTGATGGCACTCGCTCCAGGTGAGCCCGAGGTTCTGCAGCTTTACTTGTTAATGTGTCTCAGCTGGGAAATTAAAAGACGACGAGGCTGAAATTCTTTTTTTAAATTATCGCTGAATCTGTTTTGTTGAGAATCCGTGTATTATTTAGTGAGTGTGTTGGAAAGGAAAGGTCTGTTTCTGCTGACCAACATCCAGAAACTAAAGATATTGTGTGGTTGATCCTGATCCACTGCAGCTACTGTTCAATATTCTGTCCTGAGAAATGATTCATCAGTGATCTACGCAGCTTTCTACTTATTCTGAACTAATCTCTATCAATGAGCTGTGAAACTTCACTGTGACTCCTCAGAGGATTCAGGTCCTCTGACACATCGTCAGGAAGAAGCACCTGTCTCACAGCTATCGACCTGCCAATCATCATCATCTGTCTCTCTGTCTCTCTGTCTGTCTATCTCTCTGTCTCTCTCTCTGTCTGTCTGTCTCTCTGTCTCTCTGTCTGTCTGTCTCTCTCTCTGTCTGTCTGTCTCTCTGTCTGTCTCTCTCTCTCTCTGTCTGTCTGTCTCTCTGTCTGTCTGTCTCTCTCTCTGTCTCTCTGTCTCTCTGTCTGTCTGTCTCTCTGTCTGTCTGTCTGTCTCTCTCTCTCTCTGTCTCTCTCTGTCTCTCTGTCTCTCTCTGTCTGTCTGTCTCTCTGTCTGTCTGTCTCTCAGCCTGTCTGTCTCTCAGCCTGTCTGTCTCTCAGCAGTGAGTATAATGGACGGTGGTCTGGAGCATCGGGGCGCAGCAGGAGTCATTAGCTGCAGCTGGCAGCTCACTTGGCAACTCTTTCCAGTTTTGTGTGTGTGTGTGTGTGTGTGTGTGTGTGTGTGTGTGTGTGTGTGTGTGTGTGTGCAGAGGAAACAGCTAACTGCTTCCTTGAAGCCTCCTGGTCTGGGATGAGGTTCTGTGTGAGGCTGCTGGTGGTAGGAGTCCTGATTGTGGCGCTGCTCAGCTGACAGGCGGCGTCGCGCTCGCAGCTTGATGGTCAGCATAAATTACCTGAGCGAGCGTGTGAGAGGTTTACAGATTCAATCTTAACCGGCAGATCCGAGCCGGCCCGATTCTATCTCACATTTCTGATATTTATGACCCGCCGTCTGACACGCAGCCCATGAAAACACGGCCGACGCTGAGGCGAGGCGAGGCGAGGCGAGGCGAGAGCCGTCCGGCCTGCAGCTGATGCATCAGGAGGCGGCAGGATAATCTCAGCTGCTGTCAGCTGGGTTTCACCTCATCGCTGGCTAATTATCCGCTGTCGGCATATTCAGGACGGCGACGGGAGTGTGGGGAAGCCGTCGTCTTCAAAATGAGCCGTCTGTTCCGTCCACCGAAGAGGACGAGTTCAACGAGTGCTGCTGAGTGTTGGACACCAACTCATACATCCACACACAGACTGAGCGACTGGATGTGGACAGTCACACTCCTGCTCTCACACATAAACTGGGTGTTTTAAAGACAAATGCAGACGTCAGACTGAGTGCACACGCTTTACAGAGCAGTATGAAGGTGGAGAGCGAGCTCCCATCACATTTCAGTTCTCACAGTTTCTCTGAGCAGCTGTTGAAATCTCCCTCTATGAAACAAGACGACCCTTCAACATCGTCAGCAGTGGTCGATGGTGTTTCTGTCTGATATCACCAGGGTGTCTTTATACAGAACCACTGAAGAAGCTCGGACGCTCACAATCCGTTCAATCAAATAAAACAGGGCTTTATACGTTAACGTTAGCAACCCAAGCTCCTCCTTCAGGTGTCACACACCATCACAGGGTGGAATAAAACACTGATACAGGTCAAAATGCAGGACTGTCATGTACACATCAGCACTAACAATGTAATGTTAGCTAGCTACTGAGATACAGTCTGTACCTCTGAAGAACCTCTGTTAGAAAGAACATACAGCTCCAACACCTGACCAACGAGGATCAGGACACACGACACCCACATGTGAAACAGACGGGCGGGCTGCTGGTGGGAGCGAGATCAGGTCCAAAGTTAAGCTACAGAATCTCATACTAACATGTTGTTGGTTCTGATCATGAGTTTCTGTGCAGTAAACACAGAGATCCGTAAAACACCAATCAGATAAAAGAACAACATGATCGATCACAAAGAAACTCACAAGGATGAACACTGAAGGTGTGACGTTAAGATAAGATGAGATACATGTTAGAGTCACACCTGACGCACTGATTCAACAGTCTGCAGGTGTTTCTGTCCTGCAGGAAGAAGATGATCAGGGAGGAGCCAGGTGTTGTGAGGTCACAGAGATCAGTGGTTGAATAGTTCAGTGTGGGAGACTTTTACTCTGATGATGACATCATTTCTATAAACGGATGACAACTGGCTCATTTAGCTGCCGTCCTGTGACTCGTTAGAGGTCAGAGAAAACACGCAGGAGGCAGAAAACTCAGAGGAGAGTAAATGAGAGTTGCTCTTCTCGTCGTCTCCGTGGTTCAGAACAAAGAGCTCCAGTTAAGTCACTTTGTAATTTATCTTTTAATTTGTGCTTCCTGGTTCTCTGTGTGGTTCAGATGTGAGTCACAGTCTGCAGCTGCAGAGTCAGCGTGAGCCGATGAATCAGCTCAGGAGCACTTTTAAACACTTCGTACATGAGACCAGCAGACATTCATCAGCTCTACTGTACAAAACCTTCATGTGGTCTATTGTTTGCTGTTCAGAGGATCAGAACATCTGCTGCACATCCTCAGGAAACACCTCCGTTTGTACAAAGGTCTGCTCTGATAACGGAGCAGTAACCTGATGGAGACGTCGCTGCCAGTCGCTTCATGTGATCCATCAGTGACAGTGACGGTGCTTTAAGCAGCCGTGATGCTGACGTCTCTGACAGATGCTCCGACCCTGCTGGGAAACCACCGATCAATGAACCACCTCCTTCTGTTCTTCTATCGACAGGTCGAACGCCGGCTGGAGCGGCGAGCATCGATACGTGATCGACTGAGCTCACATGTATTTATGACTCATTTATGGCTCATTCACACGATGATGGAGATTTATTCAGCAGATCCACGTGGATCAGCTTCATAAATCTGACTCTGTCAGCAGAGTTCTGTCTGTGAGCCCAGAGAGCTCAGAGGCTCGGTGAGTTTTATTCATCTGAAACTAAACGTTTCTTTGAGTTTGTTCAGGTTGAATTGTTCTATTTTGTTTGGTAAGTCAGGAGAACGTCACGGTTTGGCTTTAAATACCTGTTTCGGTTGTCATGATCACAGGTGGAGATGCTCGACTTACAGGCTTTAGTCGCCACAGAAATGTCTGGAATCTCTACAAGTCTCTTTAAAAACAGCTGGTTTGACGGAAACATCCACAGGTATCTTTAAAAATATCCACTGGTGTGTCTAAATCTGTGGTCGGACGTCTGGCTCAAACAATCCCGACATGATTCCAGCACACAAAGAGTTCGGTCAGGAAATCTGTGGACCAAAAGAGACAATCTAACTCAGAGGAGACTGAAGCCAGCAGCACTGAGGATTCTGGGAAAAAACAGAGGCGTAACACCTGTGTGTGTCACTGATGAAAGGTTCTGACAGGAATGTTGAATGTTGAATTCACACTGAAGATCCAAACTGATCCTACGTCTGTTTTATAGACGAGTCTTGTGATCGACACATGAACTTCTCCTGACGTAATGTCACACACACACACACACACACACACACACACACACACACACACACACACACACACACTTCCTCTGCACGGTTCAGGAGAATCAATCTAAGGTTCTGTTGCGGCTGTAAGTGGATCAGAACTGTCGGCTGCCTGCATCTACTCTGTCAGCCGAAAGTAATCCTCCTTCATGTTCTCCACTACATGAACCACGAGTAATATTCCTGTGGGGACATTTTCTCCACAACACCAACGTGACGGAGAGAAACAGTCTGAGACGTCTCGGGTGAATCAAGAAGTTCTGACGTTCAGCTCAGAGACGACGTCTTCTCTGACAGGATATTTAAAACAATCATCACTGAGACGGAGTTACATTCATAACTGTTTACATGTTTGAAGATGTTTTTATCTTCCAAACATTAACATTCTTCGTTACACACACACACACACACACACACACAGATACCGTTGGATATAAAGATATGATTCGTTAACTAAGCTGTCAATCAAACTCTGCTGCAGTGAATCAAACAGCAGCATTTTATGATTATTGAGATTTGATCTAAAGAGTCTCAACACGAGTGAAGGATCGTCTCTGATCAGTCGAGAAAGTTCAGACTGACCTGCTGCCTGTCGCTCTCATGATGCAGGACAGCGCCACCAGATCCGTCCCATCACTGCCTGCAGAGCGTCAGCGTGAACAGAACTGAGCAGAATACAGAACAAACGGGTCGATGGCTCTTGTTTTTCCTTCAGTCCTGCTGACTCAGCTGTTCTCACGAGAAACGAGTGTGAAAAACTTCCTGTGAGAAACAGAGGAGTTGATGAGCAGTCAGCAGACGAGGGTCACGACTCTGAGCCGACACAGTCAGCAGCTCCTCTACGGTCCGACCCGGTCTGTGTTCTGGTCTGTGTTCTGGTCTGTGTTCTGGTCTGTGTTCTGGTCTGTGCTCCGGTCTGTGCTCCGGTCTCTGTTCCGGTCTGTGTTCTGGTCTCTGTTCTGGTCTGTGTTCTGGTCTGTGTTCTGGTCTGTGTTCTGGTCTGTGTTCTGGTCTGTGTTCCGGTCTGTGTTCTGGTCTCTGTTCTGGTCTGTGTTCTGGTCTGTGTTCTGGTCTGTGTTCTGGTCTGTGTTCTGGTCTGTGTTCTGGTCTGTCTTCTGGTCTGTGTTCTGGTCTCTGGTCTCTGTTCTGGTCTCCGTTCTGGTCTCTGTTCTGGTCTCTGTTCTGTGTTCTGGTCTGTGTTCTGGTCTGTGTTCTGGTCTCTGTTCTGGTCTCTGTTCTGTGTTCTGGTCTGTCTTCTGGTCTGTCTTCTGGTCTGTGTTCTGGTCTGTGTTCTGGTCTGTGTTCTGGTCTCTGTTCTGGTCTGTGTTCCGGTCTGTGCTCCGGTCTCTGTTCCGGTCTGTGTTCTGGTCTCTGTTCTGGTCTGTGTTCCGGTCTGTGTTCTGGTCTGTGTTCTGGTCTCTGTTCTGGTCTGTGTTCCGGTCTGTGTTCTGGTCTCTGTTCTGGTCTGTGTTCTGGTCTCTGTTCTGTGTTCTGGTCTGTGTTCTGGTCTGTGTTCTGGTCTGTGTTCTGGTCTGTCTTCTGGTCTGTGTTCTGGTCTCTGGTCTCTGTTCTGGTCTCCGTTCTGGTCTCTGTTCTGGTCTCTGTTCTGTGTTCTGGTCTGTGTTCTGGTCTGTGTTCTGGTCTCTGTTCTGGTCTCTGTTCTGTGTTCTGGTCTGTCTTCTGGTCTGTGTTCTGGTCTCTGGTCTCTGTTCTGGTCTCCGTTCTGGTCTGTGTTCTGGTCTGTGTTCTGGTCTGTGTTCCGGTCTGTGTTCTGGTCTCTGTTCTGGTCTGTGTTCTGGTCTGTGGTCTGGTCTGTGTTCTGGTCTGTGTTCTGGTCTCTGTTCTGGTCTGTGTTCTGGTCTGTGTTTGGACCGGCAGGAAGCTTTGACACGCTGCAGTCTGAAGCAGCAGCGCTCTGACAGAGTGAACGAGAGCTTCAGTACCAGCTTCACAGACGGTTCAGCTCAGAACCGCCTGCAGGTGTTGGACTTCCCGTGTGTGTCTTCAGTGTGTGTGTGTGTGTGTGTGTGTGTGTGTGTGTGTGTGTCGAGGCTCTGCTTTATGTGAGGTCATCGTCTCCTCCTGCAGCAGCCTCGACACGCTGCAGGCTGCACGTTTGGCTCTTTCAAGATTAAAACCCTCCATGTTTCTCGCCCACGATGCCCAGCGAAGAGTCCTCCAGCCAGAGGATCTTCTGCAGGACCACAGGGGCCCAGAGGGGCCGGCAGTAATGAGAACTTCAAGCTCTGTTCGTGGAGCAAACTTCTGTGTCTCGCAGCGACACACAGCGAGACAACACAAGCACCATAAAAAGGAGAACACTGGAAAATACTGCAGGGAAGACGGAGGCACATTTTCAGTTACTGAAGTCTGAACTGCAGATGAGACAGAGACAGAAGAAAGAGCAGAAGGCAGGAGAAGAAAGAAGAAAGAGGAGAAAACTTCCTCTCAGTGATATCTCTCAGAAGTATTTCACACAAAACATGGACATGAACTTTAACAGCTCGACGTATTCTTCAGACAATTATCTCCTTCTTTTCAAGTGATTTCTGTCAGAAACTGAGACCAGAAACATTAATAATTACACCCAAACACCAGACAAACATCCTGGATCCATCCTTTAATATGATCAACAGAGTCTGTTCCGGGCTTCGACCCGTCATCATCATCATCATCATCATCATCATCATCATCATCCAGCATCTTAGTTTGGTGGAAATGTTCTGTGTGACAGAGCAACAACCACACGACCTGCTGAGCAGCAGACAGACACGGTCAGAGACGAGCTGAGGAACATAGAGGAGCATTTAGCAGCTAAAGAGACAGACGGGTCCATCAGAACCAGCTGGAGACCAGAACCAACTGAAAGACAGAAAACTGGACTCAATAACAGATCTGTGACTGCCGGATGTGGAGAGGAGTGAAGCAGCTGTGACGAGTTATTCTGAAGAAATGATCTAAATTCTTCTCATTTAAAGACTTTCAGTTAACTTTGTGCTCAGCTGATCGGTGCTCAGCTGATCAGTGCTCAGCTGATCTGTGCTCAGCTGATCTCTGCTCAGCTGATCCGTTCTCAGCTGATCAGTGCTCAGCTGATCTGTGCTCAGCTGATCTCTGCTCAGCTGAGCACAGATCAGCTGAGCACAGATCAGCTGAGCACAGATCAGCTGATCTGTGCTCAGCTGATCTGTGCTCAGCTGATCCGTGCTCAGCTGATCTGTGCTCAGCTGATCTGTGCTCAGCTGATCTCTGCTCAGCTGATCCGTGCTCAGCTGATCTGTGCTCAGCTGATCTGTGCTCAGCTGATCTCTGCTCGTTCTTCTTGATGCTCCTCTCGACCGTCGGAGCTTTTCACTCTGACATGTTTCTCACGCTGGTGATGATGATGACAGTCGGCCAGCTGAGGTCCGACTGGGTTTTCTAAAGCACCGCGGTTTAACTGTGTTCTGATGTCAGAGCTGATCCGGCTGGCGTGCCTCAGTCGGACCGGGCCACACCGCTGCGGCCCACTGGTGCTGCTCTGTTTGGGTTGGCGGTGTCTGCCGGGCCTCGCAGCCCCACCACAGCTAAATTATTCATCCGCCTTCTGACGGCTGCCTGCCTCTCACCGCCACAGAGAGCGAGGAGATGATGGGCGAGGTGGCAAACGGGCCACACAGCAGCCGCAGAGCGACGGAGATCAGGTGGAGGACGGACCGATGTCGGCCATGACGGACAGCGTCGGCTGCAGAGAGGCCTCGTCTGCTCTGACTCCTGCAGATTTAACACTGCAGCTTTACTTTACAGACGGGAACACAACACGTGTCGTCTTCAGCTGGAGGAGCCACTCCGAGCTCTGAGCTCTGAGTTCTGAGCTCCGGCCCGGCGCTGCTGCTTCGGGTCCAGGTGATCATTATGTTTCTGTTTGGCAGCAGCTAGCTTTTATAAAATGTGGCTCTATCAGGAGCCGTAAAGCCAAATAGGAAAGTTTGCCAGAGGCAATAAGCAGTAACTCTGCTGCAGCTGGTTCTGTGTTCTGGGTCTTCCTTTGTTTCGGTTCTTTATGAGGTTCTGTTCAACATTGTCTTTTTCATTACACAAACACACGGAGCTGCCGAGTCCGACCGCGCCGCTGATTTACCTTTCAATTACAGAGTGAGAGTGCCAGGTTCTGCTGGCTGCGCTGTGATGGACCGGCTCACCCGACCCGCCTCCGAGCAGGCTGCCAGTGACGTCATCCAGCCGCAGCCAATCACAGACCACACGGCTTCTCCCCGCAGGCACGCATGTTGGCCCGGTCACGTCTGAAGCGTCCGTGTGTTTGGACTCTTTAGCTTCAGGAGTTCTCGCTGAAACATCTCCTGATCTGATTAAAGCTCTACACTGAGTCGTTAACGGACTTTAATGTGAAGAACGTATAAAAGTTCAGTGTGTTTATCAGCAGCTGTTCTTTAACGATCCTGCAGCGACGGACGTGTTCACTGCCTCCACTGACGGCTGCTCATCAGCTAAAGACACACCTTCGGGCAGGTAGGCCCGTTGTCATGGAAACACAAATCCCTGCGGCGCTGCGCTGAGCTGCCGGGTCAAACCAAGTCGAGCCGAGCCAGCACGTGTGTGGAAAAGCCCCAAGAGATTCAGAAGATCCACTTTCTGCTGATGTTATTATCTGTGGTGTCTGAATAAAGTCTATAAATCCAAGACCGCTCCTCGCAGCTGCAGAACCAGCTGCAGAACCTTCATGTTGTTAAGTTCTCGTCAGTACCAGAGTGACCCAGTCGTCAGTACGCTCACCGGTTCACTGCAGACAGGAATCATTCAGCTAAATCTTCACTGTCGTTCCAAAATGTTCATCAGGAAGCACAAACAGGGTGAGCTCAGCAGAACTCAACAGAACTCATCAGAACTCATCAGAACAGGAGGAGAACCGGTTCTGAGCTGATACTAAAACATGAAACACACAGCGGAAAGGTCGAGTCGGCCGCTTCACTCTCACATCAGCAGTAACGTGGTTTGTGAATCTCCAGACGTGATCAGTAATGAGCTCTGTGATGACGACGCTCCGTTATCAGAGGCTCGGTTCTGCCGGGTCAGCAGACGTTCTGGAGCCAGACGAGCAGATATGATCTCACCGTGGAGCTGAAGGTCGCCACGACCGTCTGAGAGCTGTAGGTGGAGGCTCGCAGTCAGCCGGGTCGCGGTGATTAGAAGTGCTGTGTCGCAGGAGAAAGTTCTCAGAACTGTCCGAGAGGCGGAGCTGCTGGACCTGAACAGCACCGATCCCAGATCTGCTGTCGGACCACATGTGCTCATCATCACTGCAGCTGCTTCTGCTGCATGAGCGCTTCAGCCGAGCTCGAGCAGATGTGAACCCAGTCCAACACACGGCAGATGTTTGGGTCAGAACCGGATCAGAAACAAAGGCGTCAGTTAACTAAACCTCCGTACAATCAGATTTATAATAAGAGACGGATTCATCTTTTATCTTCACACACCAGCTGTTGTGTTTCCTCCTTCAACACACAGAAAGAACCAGTGTTTGTTTAGATTTAAATCTGGACATTTGCATCTTTAAACCTTTTAATAAGAATAAATACATAATATCTGCAGGATGAATCACAGACGTGAGCTAAATTTGATGAATCTTCCTGCACTGATGTTATATCTTATATCAGGTTGTTGAGAAATCCTCCTGATCTGATCATCATAATGAAGATTCATCCACTCAGACGTGATAAAACACAGTTTGAGATGCTGCAAACTAACAGAGGCGTTTGATTTTCATTCACATTAACACTAAACACTGAGTTATGATGCAATAATTAAAGAGCAGAACTCACATTTGCTTGAAACTGTTCATGTAATTACAGCTGATTTATTATTGAACAGGATCCGATCGTTATTTAAAGTGTGTCAGCGTCATCAGGAGACGATCTCACACCAACATGTGTCGGTGACGTTTCCTCCTGAAGCTGCAGCTGATGATGCGTCCGTCCCATCAGTCTGCTTCAACACACGTCTGAAACATCTCCTCCCCCACATGTCCACATGTCCTCCGTCAGTCCACACAGAGACGTTTCACAGGGACGTGGAGTCACAGACAGACAGTGGAGGCTCGGCTGCTCGTCTCTGACAGATTGATTCATACATCAGATCTCTTACAGCAGCGTTTCCTCACCAGGCTCCTCCCCTCTGATGCGTGACATCATCGGGCCAGATGGTGGAGTGGAATATTTCATCTCTGTTCTCCTCAGCGATGCAGCAGAACATTCAGGAGGCCTCCTACACGTCACACCTGCAGCAGGTGCCACGCAGCCACGGCTTAATGAAGCTCTTATTCTAATTTGTCATTTCCATGTTGGGTCGGACAACAGCTTGTAGAACAAGAGGTCAGAGCGGCGCCGAGCAGCGGCGAGGACGAAGCTGCGCGAGTCTGTCCGCTGGAATATACATGAATATATATGAATATATATGAATATATATGAATATATATGAGAGGGGCGAGTTTACTGTCTGTTGGAAATGTTGTGACACAGAATTAATATGTGTCTCCGGCTCACAGTGTGTCTGTGGTGTGGACAGGACTCTTACACTCAGTCTGGTCGGGTTCAGGAGTTCTTGAGGCTAAAATAACGACATTACTTCAGTCACCAGCGTGCAGACACACGTACAACACTGGAGTTACATCACATAGTATAAAGAGCAAGAAGAGTCCAGTTTGATGGTTTGTTGGGGGGCTGGATGGGTCTGAAACTGGACTTTACCTCTGGACACTGAAGTTAACGTCCTGTTTGTGATCCAGAAACATGAGTGATTAATTTGTGAGCTCTGATAAGTCAGAAGCTCACATGCTGAACGTATGAAGCAGCAGATGGAGCGTCAGTTTGCTGAACTGGACCAATAAACTATATTTTTCTCCACCTGCCAAACGTCTGAGTCGCCTGCTGCTGGTCCGCTGCAGCAGTCAGGTTGTTCTGGGAGTCGACCTTCCGACCTCAGCTGTTCAGGTGTGTTGGTACTGAATAAATAACACGCCTGTTCAGTACCAACATGGCTCCACTGGTGCTGCTGCCGTCGACCGTTTGGGTCTCCAGAAACTTTTAGAGGGAGGAGAGAGCAGCAGAGCTTCCTCCTCACGCCGCTGACAGGACGGCGTCTCGTTCAGCTTCAGGTGGAGGCAGTTTGTTCCTAACGAGCGGCTCAGGTCGTCTGCGAGGAGTGAAGCTGCTGTCGGTCCTCGGAGGAAACATTTTAACGACGCTCCTCTCGTTATCTGAAGAGCCGGAGGTAGAAACTGATTCCGAGAGCGTCGATAACCTCGACAGCTGAGAGTCATGATTTTAATTTGAAGCTCGAGAGTTCAACTTCCTGTTCAGCTCTAAGTGACGGGGGCGGGCTGATCCACCTGTCAGTCAGGTGTGTCGCAGCAGGTCGACTCAGGTCCACAGCGGCGCTGCTCAGCCCTCCTCCTGCTAAATTACCCACACTGCACTGCACCGAGCGAGATACCATTCCCTCTTCCTCTGCACTCCTCCAGGATAAATTCTGCCGTCATGTGTTTCCTAATCATCCAATCAGGGAGCTTCTCACTGAGAGCTGCTGGTTACCAGAGGCAGAGGCAGAGGAACCGAAGGTAACCGAGCGGAACCAGAACCGTCTCACTGTGCAGGAAGGAGACGAGCGGCGCCGTCAGACCCGTTTAACCACGGTGAGCTTAATTCATACAGTCACACACACACAGATGGACAGGTAGTGTCTCAACAAACCATAACCTGAGTGGAAAACTGGTTAAATTTAAGTTATATAGAAGTTGATGAGGAGACGAACAGAAACAGAAACAGACGGAGTGAATGACCTCACTGTGCACAGCTCGCCGTCAGCTGTCGCCTTCATCTCTGAGCTCACCTCAGCTTAACACCTCCATGTACCAGCAGGATCTATGACATCACTACTAGTTTGGAGCCAATCACGGTCAAGTATGAAACCCTCAGGTCACAAATGGACAGTGTTCAGATATTTTAGTTTAAGATGATGAAACGTCTCGTTAGAAAAGACTTCAGGATGCAAAGACACCGACAGTGACGGCTCGTCACAGATCGTTTCTAAAGCTAACGATCCACCAGAACCAGAGACGGGAAATCAAGATCTGGTAACAAGTCTGATCCATCAGAACCATAGTCCTCCACTTCTCTCCATCAGTTCTGATGTGATCGGACTGTTGCACAAAACACTGATGACGATGATGATCTGGAGGAGACGAAGAGACGTCAGAAGGTTTCAGGTTCAGGTGTCAGCATATCAGTGCACATAATGACTCAAGAGGCTGATCACCAGGGACTCGTCACGTATACGTACATTTACTCATGTACTTGGTGTCAAAGTGGGTCCGACCCGTCATCACAGCCCGACCTCGTCTCTCTGTATACTCCTTCACCTCTCTTCCTCCTTTGCTGCTGTTGTTCCTGCTACAGCCACCAGAGGGCGCTGTCTGACAGGAACAGTCGTAATTATCGATCTTTATGGTCGATTCCCTGACGATGACAGGCTGCATCAGGAGGAAATCTGAGACGAAGCTCGTTTGAAGGAACCGGAGTGAAGCAGAGAAGCTGTGATCATCAGTCACAGTCGGACGAACTCTTCTGTTTCTCAGCGTTTGTAGTTTTGCAGGAATCCGTTATCACTGCAGCCACCTGAAGGCTCCTCCAGCCTGCAGAAGCTGATGTGTTGTCTCTGTTTGCCTGTGATCATTTTCCTTCTCCAAGTCAAACTGTGAAGCCGGCGTGAGATAATGCAGCCGGGCAGCCGTCCAGCAGAGGCTCATCACCCCCCTACGCCTGAGGCGGCCGGTCCGAGGCGTGACAGTCCAATTAAAAGGTGAGGAAATATGATGTGTCAGAGGACGACGGCTAATCCAGAGCGGCTCTGACACAAACACCTCCAGCACTAATAACCAGTCAGTGTGTCTGCTCAGCCTCGTTCAGACCGCTTCATCTCTCCGACCAGCTCCGGGTCATCGCTCCGTTCTCCTCCATCTCCTCCATCTCCTCCTCCGATCATCAGATCCAGTCTTTACTCCGTCTCTCTTTCACTGAAGCTCTTTATTGCTATTTAAAGTAATTAAAATTAGCTTTAGCTCAGTTTCAACCTCTGAAACTCTGAATACAAACAGACAGAGCGACTCTGAGCTCCGACCTTCAAACACCAGAACTGTTGGTGCTGAACACACGAACACCTGTAACACAGGTCACCATGTGTGATAGTCAGTAGCTATAAAACGCTTCCTGCTTCTCCGTCTTTCACGTCTTCGCCCAGGTGAGCAGAACTGTAAAACAACCTCTTTGGTCCGGACTAAAATATAAATACAGGTACGCTCCTGTAAACTACAGGTGTGTTAAACCTTTAGCTTCAGTCTTCAGTTCTATGTTAGCATTCAGCACCGTGAGCCTGTTAGCATTCAGCACTGTGAGCCTGTTAGCATTCAGCACTGTGAGCCTGTTAGCATTCAGCACTGTGAGCCTGTTAGCATTCAGCACTGTGAGCCTGTTAGCCTGCTAGCATTCAGCACTGCGCGCCTGTTAGCCTGAGCCTGTTAGCTTGTTAGCATTCAGCACTGTGAGCCTGTTAGCCTGTTAGCATTCAGCACTGTGAGCCTGTTAGCCTGTTAGCATTCAGCACTGTGAGCCTGTTAGCCTGTTAGCATTCAGCACTGTGAGCCTGTTAGCCTGTTAGCATTCAGCACTGTGAGCCTGTTAGCCTGTTAGCATTCAGCTCAGAGGAAACATTTGTTGGCAGTTTCTCAAATTATCGCCTACAAAAGGAGGAAAACATCTCGTGTTCGCTCCTCGCTGTGTTTGTCATCTCTCCTCCTCCTCCTCAACACAACCCTTCATCTTCTCCTCGTCTCCCTTTCACCGTGTCGCCGTCTCCGGCTGGACGACGATGACAGGACAGAGACACTAATAGCAGGTTAGGCTGCGACAGCCATTACTTAATTGTCATCTACCTTAAAAATAAAAGTGATCAGACATGTTGGCAAATTATGGCTCTGCTGCTGCTGCTGCTGCTGCTGCCTCCTGTCAACACAAACACTGCTTCTACACAGAGACGCTGTGTTTGTGCTGCTGCAGGAGAGCTGAGGAAGAGGAGGGGAGGAAGAGGAGGGGAGAGGAGGAAGAGGAGAGGAGGAAGAGGAGGGGAGGAAGAGGAGAGGAGAGAGCTGAGGAAGAGGAGAGGAGGAAGAGGAGAGGAGGAGAGAGCTGAGGAAGAGGAGAGGAGGAAGAGGAGGGGAGGAGAGAGCTGAGGAAGAGGAGGGGAGGAAGAGGAGAGGAGGAAGAGGAGAGGAGGAGAGGAGGAGAGAGCTGAGGAAGAGGAGGAGGAAGAGGAGAGGAGGAAGAGGAGGGGAGGAGGGGAGGAAGAGGAGAGGAGGAAGAGGAGGGGAGGAAGAGGAGAGGAAGAGGAGAGGAAGAGGAGGGGAGGAAGAGGAGAGGAAGAGGAGGGGAGGAAGAGGAGAGGAGGAGAGAGCTGAGGAAGAGGAGAGGAGGAAGAGGAGAGGAGGAGAGAGCTGAGGAAGAGGAGAGGAGGAGAGAGCTGAGGAAGAGGAGAGGAGGAGAGAGCTGAGGAAGAGGAGGGGAGGAAGAGGAGGGGAGGAAGAGGAGAGGAGGAAGAGGAGAGGAGGAAGAGGAGAGGAGGGGAGGAAGAGGAGAGGAGGAGAGAGCTGAGGAAGAGGAGAGAAGGAAGAGGAGAGGAGGAAGAGGAGAGGAGGGGAGGAAGAGGAGGGGAGGAAGAGGAGAGGAGGAAGAGGAGAGGAGGGGAGGAAGAGGAGAGGAGGAGAGAGCTGCGGAAGAGGAGAGAAGGAAGAGGAGAGGAGGAAGAGGAGAGGAGGGGAGGAAGAGGAGAGGAGGAGAGAGCTGAGGGAGAGGAGAGGAGGAGAGAGCTGAGGAAGAGGAGGGGAGGAAGAGGAGGGGAGGAAGAGGAGAGGAGGAAGAGGAGAGGAGGGGAGGAAGAGGAGAGGAGGAGAGAGCTGAGGAAGAGGAGAGAAGGAAGAGGAGAGGAGGAAGAGGAGGGGAGGAAGAGGAGAGGAGGAGAGAGCTGAGGAAGAGGAGAGGAGGAAGAGGAGAGGAGGAGAGAGCTGAGGAAGAGGAGGGGAGGAGAGAGCTGAGGAGGAGGAGGAGGCAGAGCAGCAGGTGTCCTCAGAGCAGCGTCTCAGTCAGTAAAATCTCTGCAGCTTCACATTAAGTAGATTTAAACGATCAGAGTGGAAGATTCAGTTCTGACACCACAGTGTTTCTGTTGCGAGCCCAACAGAACCAGCAGACAGTTCTGTGTCCGGACGGGTCCCCTGTGCTAACGGCTCCTCTCAGGTCGGCGCTGCTTGTGAAGTGGTCCACACAGATGTGGGCGGTGATGTCAAACCGGGCCGACAGAATGACAGAATCCTTTCAGCTGCAGAACTGAGCTCCTGACAGCGAGCGAGCGCCAACATTCATCTGGTGCCAAACTCGTCTGCGGCTCGATGTTCTGCTGCGATGAGGCCCGGCGCCGCCAGAGCTTCAGGTGAAGAGGCTGACAAAAGCACAAATGTTTATTCATGTGACGTCTTTCATGGAGAGTTTCAGTAGGAAGTGTTTGTCTCTGCCATTGTGAGGGAACATTAAACTCTAAACCGCTCCAACTCAGTTTGTAGATTCAGTTACCTGCCGTCCAAAGTGCTTCTGAAACCCATCCAGCTTCTACAGAACCTCTGAGCTTCCTCACAGCTGATCCGGGAACAGAGCGAGTCTGAGGCCTCCAGTGGGGATGTTTTCATCACGGAGGAGGTTCACAGCTGACGTGAACACGAGCCTGAGACGATCCGAACACGATCAGACGCCGTTAAATACAAGTGTGAGTCACTGAACATCCACCTGCTGAGGAGGTCGAGGACGCACATCTGCTGTCGATGCTAATCTGAAGCCACAACAACAGTTGATCCAGTCAGAACATCACCAGACTCCCTGAACACATGTAGTGATTTAAAGAGATGTTTCATGAGGAGAAACTGAACAAACTCTGTGAAACTGTGATACATGCAGCCGACTATCATCCACATCATCACCAGACTCCCTCCACAAATCAGCTGATTTAAGGAGTAATTGAGTAGCATAAAACATTATGAAACCTTCTTGTGAATCAAAACATGAAGGACGGCTGTGGCTCAGAGGTTGAGTCAGCGTCTTGTTATCGGAAGGTCGCTGGTTCGATTCCCCTGGTCTGCATGTCGAGGTGTACTGAACCCCAAACCGCCCTGGTGTCTGATAAATGTTAATGTTAGTTTCTTTGTAAAAAGCGTCAGTTTGTCTAAAGTCTAACCAACATCAGCAGCTCACCTGTCAGAGAATCAACTTGAAACCTGAACAGCAGAAAACAAAATCTGATTATCCATTTATAAAAACTGAGGACATTAACTCTTGGATGAAAACTAACCGGTAAATCACTATAGATTTACTCCACGTCTTTTGTTTTTTGTGTCCTTATCAAAGCCAACATTAGTTAATCATCATTAAATCAAACATTTGCATGAATCACTTGAGTTTCACACTCGGATCAGCAGGACGCCACGATTCTGTTCCAGCAGACCCGTCAGCTCGTCAGCTGGTGAGCCTCTCTCCTCTCTCCTCTCTCCTCTCTCCTCTCTCCTCTCTCCTCTGGGATCATTGTCTCCCGGCGTCGTGCAGATTCACAGAGTAGAAACAGAGAAACGGTGAAGTCGACTGACTGACGTGTTGAATTGCTTCTGAGCGTTTCCTCCTGCGTCGCTGACAGTCGGGTGCAGCTCGCTCCACAGACGAAGGCGTTTTATGCAAAGCGAGGGCCGATTGTTCTCTGCACGTGTGAACGCAGTCACACTAACACCTGAGTCATTCAGAGAGCACAGGTGAGCTCATCATCACAGTCGGACCTGAAGCCGCACAAACACGTCACACAAACGTAAAGCTGGACCGACAGTAAAGCGGCGGATGCGGCGGTGTCAGCTCCAGTCACTGTGTTCTGGAGAGAAGCGGGCCCGTTCTCTGTGGTTCAGCGTGTCGGAGCCATTACGGAGGCATAAATTCAGAGGCAATGAGACGTCAGTATAATTACCTCCTTTGTGCGAGGCTGGGTAAGCACCACTCAGCTCGCCACTTCCTGCCACATTAGAGACGAGGACGATTTGTCTGACAGCCACGAGAACCTGACGCTGACCTCCACCGAGGCTGCTGGTACACGAGCTCGGGTCACCGCCGTCGGGTCAGGAGTAAAGTAAATGTTTGGTTTCAATCCTGTGGTTTTCCAAAAGCTTTTCATGCTTTTTTTCCACCATTCAGCATGTTGATGTTCAGAGACACTTCAGCTCAGAGACGTAACGGAGAGTTAGAGATCAGGAGGGAAGAGCTGAGCCAGCGGCAACGCTTTGATTCACCACAGCTACGCTCCAGATCTCACCGACGGTCCTGAGCTGATGGTCCCGAGCTGAGCGTCGGAGGGAGGACGGGCTCAGCTCGGACTCAGCGAGGAACCAGAACTCTCTGGAGAGATTATATATCTCATCAGCTCTGAGAAAACTAAGTCAGGGAGAAAAAGTCTGGAAAACTGACTTCTTTAATGCTTTCCAGGAAACTTCCAGCTGGTTTCTTCTCACCTCCTGCAGGTCAGCAAACTAAAATCTGTTTTCTCTGAGGTGTATCTGGGTGACTGGTGTCAGTGGCAGAGGTATGCACTCGCTCTACTGATGGTTCTCCAGTTAAACCACAGTGTCGTGTGTCGCTGCTCTAATATTGGATTCACTCACCGTCTGTGCTCCAATTAGACAGCAGCCACTTTAATTCGCCTCCTTTTTATTTCATCAGGATCTTCGTTCCCCTGAGAAATTAACTCAAATGTCTCACGATGTTTAAACTCCTGGATCTTTGTCCCGCTGACCAGCCGACACGGAGACACGGCCGGAGGACAAAACCTCCTTGAAAGAGGTAATTAATTATTAATCCAGAAACGAAACTGGGCCACAAACAACATCTATAATCAATGGATGGAATCATTTCCTGACCTGCTCAGTGTGACAGGGAGGAAACTCCGTCTGAGCCACGAGATGGGTTTAATAAAAGCTCGATATTTATATATAAAGCTTCATTTACACAATGATTTGTTTTCTGTTTCAATATCGAGTCAGATCATCTGAGAGCTTCAAACTCAACATCCACTCTGGTTTCCTTCATTTGTTTCTGTGCACACAAACAGTTTGAGCACGAATGAACTCTTTACACTGGGACCGGTCCAAAGCTCGCGGTGGTACCACCAGGACCAGCACCTGTCAGGAGGCGGAGCAACAGCTCACTTGTAAAGAATTTGAGCTCCACATTTGAGAGAAATGAATGGTTTTGTGTCACAAATAAAAAGAATATTTTCTGTTTGTGTCCTGATGAAAGTTCAGACGAAGCTGCTGAACGTTTAACATCTTCTCTCACAGACTCGACAGAAGAGATCAGATGTGCTGCTGCAGAGCCTGAACATGAGTCTGTGTGTGTTCATGTAAATCCAGCCGGGCTTATCTGACTGAGTCGGGTCGGGTCGGGTCGGGTCGGTCGGGTCTGCTGCCTCTCTGACATGATACACTTGTTCTTGGTGTCCCTGATTTTCTGGATGATTCCACTACAGAGAACTAAGTGACAATGATAGAAAACACACACACACACACACACACACACACACACACACACACACACACGTGGCGCGGAGCCATGTGATGACGGCTGTGATCTATAATTAATACGTGACTGTAGAAATGTAACACAGAAGATAAATCACTTTAATACGGGAAAATATATAAATAAAAGAAGAGAGAGAATAAGATAACGCTGCTGAGGGAGGGAGGAGGGAGGAGGGAGGAGGGTGGAGGAGGGAGGGAGACGAGGGTGGAGACGAGCGAGCAGGGATGAGCCGACAGGAAGTGGAGGCGCTGACACACACAATTGATGGCGTAATAAAAGCAGCAGGGCTTCGTTCTGTCAGCAGGTGAGTCTGTCTGCACCACCACTCTGAAGACG
This sequence comes from Lagodon rhomboides, assembly GCA_039737535.1. Classification (NCBI taxonomy): domain Eukaryota; kingdom Metazoa; phylum Chordata; class Actinopteri; order Spariformes; family Sparidae; genus Lagodon; species Lagodon rhomboides. The sequence continues at coordinate 36,697,465 of CM077785.1, forward strand.
CTCACTCTATCTCCTCGTCCTGACATCCCCAGGTTGTTTCCTCCTCCTCCTCCTCCTCCTCCTCCTCCTCCTCCTCCTCCTCCTCCTCCTCCTCCTCCTCATCCTCCTCATCCTCCTCCTCCTCCTTCATCATGGCTCCTGACGTCACAACAATCCTGCCGGACGGTTTCAGGCTCACAGCTCGCTCTCACTCGGATGACAAAGATTTCATATTTATCTCGACATACAAACAGAAACCTGAGCAGAGAGTCAAACAAACAGACAAAATAAAGACACCTGATGGAAGAACTACATCAGAGTCTTTCCTCTTCCTCTTCCTCTTCCTGTTTCCTGTTTCCTGTGCTGAATGAGGCCAAACACACTCAGCACCTCCTAAATGATGCAGATGATAATAGTCTAAAACTGATCTGCCTCCTCAGCTCAGCTGAACTCTGCAGAGGAGTCGAGCTCCACCTGAACTGAGTCCAGCTTCAGAACCGCTTCCTTCAGACTCGCAGCTCTTCCTGTTCTCCCTGATTGGAACGACGGGTCGCTCTGAACTTCCCTCCACTGTTCTCTGTTCGTCGCTGTCAGCTGCACATCACAGGCGGCATTTACATTCAGGAGGGAACTCACAGAGACGGAGCGATGGAGAGAACATCATCATCGTCATCATTAAGACTCATCTCAACGACCCCGAGCATCTCCTCCCTCCATCCGTCCTCGTGTCCTTCCTTCCATCCTTCCTTAATCCTGCCCTCACTGTTTCTTCCTCCTCGTCTCCTCAGCTGCCTTCGCCTGCCTGCCTGCCGTCAGTATCAGCGGTGTTGTTAGCATGCAGGCTGTGTCCTCGAGGCCTCGGTCTAAAAACAACAGATGCTGAATTCACAAACACACTCGCAGCTCTAACACACAGAGAATCCAGCTCGGCCCGACTCAGCAGAAACAGGACGCTGCATCTGATCCCAACACGGAGCCAGCTAATGCTCGCCGCTCACGCCGGCGTCTTAAAGCTTCCCGCTCTGCCGTTCCCTCCTCATCCCCCCTCCTCACCCCCTCCTCCCCTCCTCACCCCTCCCTGACCCAGTTGCATAAACTCATCACAATCAGACGACTCTTCATGTGCACTAACAGCGTGGCTGAGCGAGGACGAGCATCACGGTGGGGATGGCGGCTCGTATAATTGGCTGCCTGTATCCGAGCAGGCCGGCTGCTTTCTGCACAACAATATGATGAAGTGCACGTCAAAGTGAGTCGGAACAACAAGCCTCTTCAGCACATTTCCACCCAGACGTTAATACGGCTGCGTGTTTTTATGCCGTTTAATTAGCTCCGGAGCAGAACCCTCGCTGTGCCGCCGGCGCCGCCATCGCCTCACTCCTGCTCTCAATTAGGTCTAATTGTTTCTGCTGCACGTCGGAACAGAAACACGAGAAGGACGGCTGTCTATCAGTTTCTACAGTTCTCACTGAGAAGAAACAGAAACTGGAACGTTTCAAAACAAAGTTAAAGGTTTTATATGGAATTAAACACCAACAACAATTCATTTCTCTATAAGTGACTCAGAGACGTAAACAGCAGCTCGCTAACGAATGATTTAGTTCACTGAAGTTGATTTTAATCAATAAATAAATGAATGGATGAACTGAGTGGTTCCGTCAAGAACAGTGTGAATTATACATCCTGACATTATCCATGATGTTAGCAGGAGAAGACCACGAGCCAATCAATCAGATCAATCAGCTCTCACTGAGGAGATCACTGAGACGTGACCCTCCGTTACCTCGACAGCAGGTCCGAACAAAACAACATAACAAGAAGAAACGCTCGGCCATTATTTAAATTATTAAGTGTTGGAATAACATTCAGTTACATAAAAGCCCCAGAAATGTAAAAGATAAAATAAAATAAAGTGTTTTGTAAAATAGTCACCACTGAAATAACTGAATGTTAACAGAATACAGAGTTTAAAACAGGTTTCAGATCAAAATCCTGAAAATGACCGAAAGGTCAAAAGAGTCCTGATCTTAATGAAGGTGCTTTATTTTGTTCCTGGTGAAATCAAATTAAAACTGAGCGAGTCTGTCGAGCAGCTCTGATGAATCTGACACATGAAATGTTACCAGAAGGTGACGTCGTCCTCTGAGAGACGAGACGACGACCAGCCTCATCGTGTTAATACAGAGACAACAAGACACGCAGATGATTTCATTTCTGCAGATCGATATTTATATCTCTGTCGGCACACAAGATTATCTGTGAGATATTTTATAAGTTTTCAAATATGTGGTCGTTGTGCAAACGTCACACAGCCACAGAATGACGTCATACTAGCACGAGAAAATCAGTTCTAGTCAGGCCATCGTTAGCCATCGTTAGCCATCGTTAGCTCATATGGGCCGAAGTGGGCCGAGGACAGAACCCTGATGATTCTCAGTGATGACACTGTTCCTGATTGGACAGATTTGAACCATCAACGTTCTAATTCACAGAGTTTATGAACGAGAATATCAGGATTCAGTGTGTGATCTTGGTTTTACAGGAGGAGGATGATGTCTGATCGAACTGATGAATAAAACATTCTTCTTCTTGAATAACTGCAGGACTGTGGCCGGCCTGCATCCCTCTCCTCCAGGTCAACCAGGTTAACACAGTGACCCAGCTGAGATATATTATAGACCCAGTACAGCAGTAAAGAAGCACCATGTACCACTGTGAAGTGACGTGATGAGCAACAGTTCAGCTCCAGGCTTTGTTCAGACCCGGTCGGGCCGGTGCCCCCGGTCCAGAGGACTCGTCACAAGCTTTGGACGAACCTCAAGATAAATCAAAGACGAGCCAACAGGCCTCATGAAGACTCAAATAAAGCCTGTAACACTCTGTGAGGACGTCCTCCTGCTGGGAGCTCGCTGATGGAGGCTGAGTCTGAGGTAAACACCTTCCTCAGGATCCTGCTGCCACGTCTCTGCTGCCTCAGCTGAAACAACACCTCCCTGGTGTTTATCTGCTCATTATCAGGCTGAGAGGCGCTGGATGGAAAGTGTTGTACAGTCGGAGGTGTTGGTTAATTCCACTCCTGTGGGAGACATTACCATCGCTCATCCAAATTAAGAACGCAGTTTGGATTTGGCTCCGTTTAGTAACACGCAGAACGAACAGCCCAGCTGGCCGACGAGCATCCTGGCTGATAAACACGTATTACACCGGGCCCACATCGGACACGGGAACCCGGGCCCACATCAGACACGGGAACCCGGGCCCACGTCAGACACAGGAACCCGGCCCACATCAGACACAGGAACCCGGGCCCACGTCAGACACGGGAACCCGGGCCCACATCAGACACAGAAATCAGAACATGAAGTGAACCAGTCACCACAGCAGCACCAGACTCCTTTAACAAATCAGCTAATTTTAAGAGTTGTTAAGTAGGATAAAACTTTCTAACATAGTGAAACTGTGTCTCTGACAGATTCTAACTCATTGGAGCCTTCTTGTAAATTCAGCATTAAATGTAATACAGGAAGCCAACTACCATCCACATTATCACCAGACTCCCTTCACAAATCGGCTAATTTAAGGAGTTGTTGAGTAGCGTAAAACTTTCTAACGTAGGGAAACTGTGTCTCTGACAGATTCTAACTGGTTGTGTCCTTGTTGTAAATTCAGCAAATGTTCTACATGAACTTCTTTCTGTCTTTGTGTAAAAAAACAACAGTGAGGTAAAGTGACAAACAGTTCTACCGGGTAATGACGATTCTGTCTACGTACATCTGAGCTCTTGCTCCAGAACCTGCCTGTGGTCCACTGGGACCAGAACCCTGCTGAGCTCACTTAGAGAGACGAGCTCTCACATCGCTGCTGGTTAGAAAGATTCAAACCGCTGTAAAGTGATAAAAGTCAAAGAGTTTATAAAAGAGAATATCATAGTTCAATATGTGATCTTCCTTTTAAAGATCCAAGGAGACGGGCTCCACTGATCTGAACAGGACCGATGGAGACGGTCCTGCAGACACGACTGGACTCTGCTGTGACTCTGTGTTCAGTCTTTGAGCAGAAAACCCAGAAGTCTGTTGATCTCCTGAGAGACGTGAGACGACTGGAATACTTTTATTGATTTACTCGTTTTGTTTTGTTGATTTCATTTGCAACCAGCTGAGCTGAAAATCTGATTCTGCTGCCTGATTAGTACGACAGCATCGTCAGAGGGAACACGGAGGCAGCAGAGAGGACGTGATCTCCCTGTGTGAACGTCCTCCAGCAAAGCTTCATCCATCATGAAGAGTCACTAACAGGACGCAGCAGGACCGGACGGGTCGACACCAGCTGACCTGTGACCTCACTGTGGTACATGAAGAGAACAGCACAGTGATGAAGAGCAGAACTCAGTCTGAGTCTCTTCATCATCCTGAGCAGAGAGAAGGTGGAGCAGATGAAGGAGCAGTGAGTCAGAGAAGACAACCAGACGTCTCCTCGCTCAGGTGAGAAACATGATGTCAGCATCCAAACAGTCGGGCTCTGGGCAGCTTTACATAATGTTTTATTACCGACTGTTTTTAATCTCCCAGCCTGACTGAACAATAAGACACAGGCGGAAAACTGTTCACCTGCTCGTCCTCCTCCAGGCTGTCAGACCTTCAGACCTCACTGCTCTGTGAGGAACAATGAAGAATCACAGATCAACCTGTTCTGCTTTAAAAAGCTTCTTTGGTTGTCAGATCTTATTAAAACCCAACACACAGAAAAGTACGGACGTGGTAAATGTTCTTTTTGCCACAAAGTCAAAAAATGAAGCTGTGTGTGAACTCAAGTGCAGAAACAGAGCAGAGATACATCCTGAAGGACTGAAGGATCATCAGCTCAGATCACAGTTCTGACCATCAGAGGCTGCAGGACTCCAGACACACACACACACACACACACACACACACACACACACACACACACACACACACACACACACACACACACACACAGTAGAGATGTTGACCTGTAAAGGATTACTGATCATTTCAGGAGTACAAACGACAACACTGCTGCTTCAACAGGAGAGATAAGGACCATTCAAAGTAAATGCATCTGGATATCTGTGTGTGTGTGTGTGTGTGTGTGTGTGTGTGTGTGTGTGTGTGTGTGTGTGTTTCTGTGTGTGTGTGTGTGTGTGTGTGTGTGTGTGGTTACACTTCAGTGAATTCTCGTCTGTATGTTCACATTTTGTGTTTACATTTCTATCAGCACGACTTTGTATTCACTCTGAGTACAGTGAGTGTGTGTGTGTGTGTGTGTGTGTGTGTGTGTGTGTGTGTGTGGCGCTGCTCAGCCGTGTGTGTCCTCCCTGAGGGGGGGTTGGCAGGCTAATGTGCAGTGGCAGACCAGTCAAGTGATGAGATTCACTGGGAGTCAGCTGAGGGAAACCCGGAGCGAGCCGAGCGGCGCCGAGCCGAGCGGCTCGGACCGACCGAGGGACTGATGATCTCACTGATTGATCTGCCCACTCCATAACTGATCGACTAAATTAAATGCTATGGTGGAAAGGAAGTACGTTCAATTTTCACTTTACTGTACATTATAGAGTCTCCAGATCCACATCAGTCCATCTGAGCCGGATCAGTGAAGATCAGCAGATCGCTGGTTCTGAGTCCTGACAGCTGGACTGAGTCCTGACAGCTGGACTGAGTCCTGACAGCTGGACCGAGTCCTGGTGTCTTTCTGCTCTGTCACTCAGTGATTCAAGCTCTTTCTGGACCTTTGTTCTGCTCACTGGACCTGTCTGTTCACTCCCTGTTGTGTCCTGAACTCTCTGGATCTGGTTCTCGTTCAGAACGCTGCAGCAGCGATTTAAAGAACGAATCTCGTCGTGTCGATGGACAGTCGTCTAACAGCAGAGCCTGACAGGTACAGGTGAGACGCACCTGTGGACTCACCTGTGGCTGAATGAATGAATCTGTAGTTTCACACAAACCCACTGAACAGTAATGATTTCTGACAGGATGATTCATGTGGAGGTGAGACGAGAGGCTGCTCACCTCAGACACGAATCAGTGACTCACTCAGACAGGAAGTTACACACACAACAGGTTTTAGATACACACAGTCTGATAGGAGGAAGCCTCTCTACATGGATCCAGTCGGGGCAGATGTTATCGGACAGAACCAGCTGCTGGACCTCACATCAGAGTGACTGTAGTGGCTCTGTGACTCGGCGCCTGGTGCCGAGCCAGCAGACTAATGAACACACAGATAACAAGATGAGTTCAAGTTCAGACCTGATCGTCCCTAAAGAGACAAAGAGACATTCACACAGCAGCAGGTCTGAGGACACTGCAACACACTCCAACACACTGCAACACACAACCAGCACACTGCAACACACAACCAGCACACTGCAACACACAGCTGCAGGAACATGAATACTTCATACGCAGACAGAGATCAGAGGACGGAGGGATGTTCATCCTCCTGATGATGTGACTTCACTCGTCACACAAACAGAAGAGATAAAAAGAGATTCTGTCCTCCGTCTTCATTAAAATGTGTCAAAGATCTCGCTGCACATATCGACCAATCAGCTGTCAGCAACCAGAACCATCCGTCACACGCCGGCTCAGACTTCTGCTTCACTCATCAGCCCATCACAGATTAAATCAAAGTTCAGACAGTTTCACAGTGTTTCATTCAGAGGAGGTTGTTGTGAACCTGCTCGTGTTCGGACTCAGATCCAACAGAACATACATATCAAATGAAAGAAGCCTCCTTTAACCACCCGGACCAGAACTCATGTCGTCCTGTTGGAGCCTCTCCTCAGTATTTTCCATGAAGCTGCAGCTCTGTGACACTGAGCTGAGACGCAGCACTGCTCAGCTAACAGCTAACATGAACATGCTAACACACTCAGAACCACAGATTTTTGGAGATCACACGAGCTGTGAAACCCGTCAACATGGTTCTGTTCTGTCCAGAACCACAATGCACTGCAAAAAGAGAATCCCCCAAAGGATCAGACTCACCGGATGTAGAAACTGATCACAGAGCCTTGAGTTGATCTCTGGTTCTGGTTCCTCCTCTCATTAACCAGGTTCCACCCTGAAGAACATCTGCAGGTTCTCCTCTCCAGTGTGGACAGGAACCAGCTGATCCAACTCCATGATTCCCTCCTCAAACCTCTCTTCCTCCAAACAATTCGACAGGCCACGCCCCTCTACACCTGAGCTGCTGCAGCAGGTCACCTGACCAGATCACCTGAGCAGGTCACCTGACCGGTGTCACATGTCAGACAGTGAGCAGATGTGACAGTGATGGAAACAGCAGCAGTTTCACCTCAGCAGGGCTTCATGTTTGAAACATCTCACCTGTATGAACCTTCAGAAGGCTGCAGCCATGCAGATGGTAAGAGCCACGCCCCCACATAGACCACGCCCACTGACCACGCCCCTATAAATGCTATTGATTGTAATCACAGTTTTTCTACAGCAGCATGTGGCAGGAAGGTGATGATTTGGTTGTATATGACTGAGAAGTGAGAGGAAGCTGCAGGAACCTGGACAGTTAAAGTGTCCTTGAAGAAAAGACTTTTCTCTCTTTGATTGGATGTAAAGCCGTTTGATGCAGCGTGATGCAGCGTGATATAATATCAGATATGAGTCGTATTTATGTCTTTTTAGTGATTCACAGCTAAGAGTTGAAATAAAAACACAAAATATCAAATAGATTTTGTTCACAGCTGAAAGTCAGCAGCACATTAAAGGAGAGAAGCAAATATTTAATTATATTTGACTTTTAGATGATAAATGATGTTCTGGTTTTAATTATTCAGGCAACAAGAACACTGTGTGGACCCGGAGGTGCAGAGTGGACCTGAACCGGACCTGAACCGGTCACTGTGGCTAACTGCTCGGGCGTCTGCAGGACATTCAGAACCAGCAGATGATTTAAAGGCAGTTTAACTTCTGAGCCCAAACACACCAGACTTTACTTCAGGTGTAACAAACTGACGGACCAGCAGAGGTTCGTGTCCCCGATCACGATGGACTAAAGCTGCTGGTTCTGGTACCGGCCCGGTCCGTCCTCTCTCTGCCTCGCTCGTCTCATGTTTACACATCACTTCCTCTCGCTCCGGTGCGTCTCCTCCCTCCTCATTTCCCAGAGTGCCTTTGTGTGTTTGTGTGCACGCATGTGGAAAGAAAACACACAGTCTCATGCACACGCTGGAACACATACTCGTGCACGGCGCTGGAACACACACTCGTGCACGGCGCTGGAACACACACGCGTGCACGGCGCTGGAACACACACTCGTGCACGGCGCTGGAACACACACACGTGCACGGCGCCGTGTTAAACAGCAGCAGATGAAGCTGGGGTTTGTGGGAAAATGCGGCGCATGGTTTGACTCTTCGATGTCCAATTAGGAGCCATTGTTCCCCTGCATCCACTCAGCAGACATTAAGGCCCGGCGCCGTGTCGGCCCGCCGGTCCAGTCACACTGCTGTTTGTCAGTCAGCGGCGGCGGCGGCGCTCAGGTGGAGCCTCGCTGTGACTGACTGAGCTCCAATGGAAAGAAAATCAATGTCAAACAAATTGATCACACTTACTTCATTAAATTCTGATTTAATGAGTTTATAATCAAAGCATTTTCCTGCAGGTTAATTCAATTTGGGCCGAGTTTAGTAGCTTAGCGGCTGCTGTGTGTGTGTGTGTGTGTGTGTGTGTGTGTGTGTGTGTGTGTGTGTGTGTGTGTGTGTGTGCTTGTCGAAGGCTTTGTTCAAAGTTTCCATACAGTCAATAATGAGTGTTGACTTGTCGGCGGCGTCGTGTTGCTCAGTGAACACTCTGCCAAGAACTAATCCGGCCCGTTTGCAGTCGGAGCTGGAAGCTGCAGCTGCCGTCGGCTCGGAGCAGCTCAGCTGATCCACATCCAGGCTGGAGATGAATCTGCTGCTGCTGGAAGTCTGGCGCCGATTCAAGAGGAGAGATCAGATGTGTGTCGTGTGCTGAGCGAAGCTCCTGCTGACATCTGAGCACACACACACACACACAGAACTTTACCAGCTTTATATCTCCTGCTCCATCACAAGCACCAGGTGATGAGCTGATGATGTCACAGGCTGGTGGACAGGTGAGGAACAGCAGGTCTGAATATAATAATATTAATGAACTCAGACTGTGTGTTCGTGTCTGTTAACTCACCAGACATGTGAATATTTTTAATTTGTGAGTCATAAATCAATACGTAAAAATACTTTTTTCTACTGATGTCACAGAACTATGTTTTATATTTATACATATATATACACATCATGTTTTCTATGTAGTTTCCTGTCATCTCTTCTTCTTCTGCGCTGGTTTAACGGCTCAGACGACAGAATCAGCTCCACCTGCTGTTATCAGCAGATAAACTCGTGTCACGCAGCAGCAGCAGCTCAGTCTGAGTTTATTCTGACGCTTGGATCAAACCTGAGATCTCATCTTTTTCTATTCGTACGTTATTTTGTACCAAAACAAACGTTTCCATTTCTGCCTGTTTCCTGTAAGTGGGTTAGTAATTTGAGCTCCCTTCGGTTTGTAAACTGGACCGACCCGTCGATAACGAGGGAATAATGAACTGATCTCCACCGGAGGCGATTCTTCTCACTGGAGACATGAAATCTCAATTATGAGGCGAGCGTTTCAAACGACTGACCTTTTGACAAAAGGAGAATAAAGATGTGATAATGATCTTTGCTGTCAGCCTGTCGTGACACGCGGCCTTCACACCGCCGGACGCTTCTCTCCTCCCGGATTAACGCTGTAACACATTAACGGCTTCGACTCGAGCGTGATGGATGTCGGAGCGTCTTCAGAGACGCGGCGGTGACTATTGATCCTGTGTGAGTGGGAGTGTGTGAAGTGTGCATATGTTTAAGGCAGAGACGAGCGAGAGAGGCCTCGTTCATTACTGTCATTATGCGTCATCAGCTGATACTTAGAGGATTGAGCCGAGTGATCAGAAGGCTGTAACGATTTCTGGCAGCTCCCCTCGGTGCCGGGATCCTCGTTACCACGCCGACGAGGAAGACAAAGGCGTTGACGGGCTGACAAGCCGTCCCAGTGTCCCAGTTTGTGACGTTAATGAGCGGAAGACAAGGCGACGAGACGGAGGGAGGTTATGTGGAGTGTGTCTGTCTGAAAACAGAGTGAGGAGCAGAGGAAGCAGAACCAGAACCTCACAGTCAGACGGGTCGGTTCCTGTCTGTGTGTGTGGAAAGGTCAGAAAGTGACAAATAGACGGCGGAGTTAGAAAGACCTGAGGATTTATTTCATTCAGCACGTTAACGTGGGTGAGATCCTGAGACTTTCAGGCCCGTGAAACAAACAAGACAAAGGCCCGACCCGACCCGACCCGACCCGACCCGGCACACCTGACACCCTACACTCAGCCTGAGCCTCCGTTTGGCTCGTTCACCTCCTGGTTCCTGGTGTCATGGAGGGATGGAGTGAACTCAGCCGTCCTTCTCTTCAGAACAAGCATAAAACCATCAGTTTGCTGACGTCTCGGCAGCTAACTAGCTAGCTTGCTAATGCTACATTGTTACTGCTGATGTGTGCGTTAGCATCAGTGTTACATTTTGACATACTGACATGCTCCGCCCCCTTTGATGACATATGACGCCTGGAAGGTAACTAAAGTCCAGCAGTGAAGTTCTGTCACTCGGTACCGCTCCTCTGAGATCGGAGCAGACGGGCTGCTAGCGTTAGCCTACAGCACTGTTAGCGCCCAGCTGCTGACACAGTGAACTTGATATTGTGAAACTGAGGCTGATGTTTATGTCATTAGTTCTGTAGAACCGGACCTGTGGACCTGAAGATCAACAAAGATATTACAGTTCATCCTCTGAAGAACAAGAACGTCTGAAGGGATCCACCGAGTAGATGGTGAGATAAACTGGACCGAACCACAGAAGTGGACCAACCAACTGTGCAACAGACAGACAGACAGGCAGACAGACAGGCGGATGTTGCCGCCCTCGTAGCCGTGCTGCTAGCTGCTGCTAGCTGCTGCTAGCACGGCCACGAGGCTCCTGAGCTCCCAGCAGAAAGACAGAAGCAGCGTTCGTCTCGGCCTGTCAGCTCGGCTCAGACTGCCTGACTGACTCTCTGAAGCTCTTTTGCTGAGATGCATCGCTGCTCTACTTCTGACTCCTTCATGGAGTGTTGACTTCCTCAGCTGGTGAACCCAGAGGAACCGGCTGAGCTCCTCCTACCAGGTGTACCACTGCGGCTCCTTCAGCGCCTCCTGATCGATCCAGCGCTACATGTGGGCCACTTCCTGCTCGCAGCCTCATTATCATCTGCAGAAGCGGCTCCACTGAGTCATAAAGCTCCGCGAGCCGACCGGCCGGCTGCAGATCTGCTTCGCCTCCTGAAGGCTGAGCAGTGAATAATATTCAGAGTTCTGCAAACATTTCCTCTCCAGCAGTGCAGCGGTGACGGAGCGTGCAGCCGGTGCGGGTGGTGCTGGTACCACCACCGCCCCGCCTGAATCTGCATGTAAGACAAAGAACAAAGCATGAAAGGCTCCACAGAAGCGATTGTTTTCTTCAGTCCCAGCAGATCAGCAGAATAATCTTCCGGGACAGAACCCGGGCTGCACGGTCTAATTAATGATTTCATTATTTCTGGGAGTCAGAACACCGTGTTTGAAGCCATGTTTCTTTTTCTGTCCTGTTCTCTCATTATGCGCTGATGTCATTATAATTCACCCCTTTATTCTCCTCAGCCAGGGTTTCATTCTGCTGCTCTTACAGCTAAATATGGAACCAGAGCAGACTCATGGCTGCAGCAGCACCGTGGTTCTGTGGACGGTGCTGCTGGTACTGTTGGGTCACTGCTTCTGTCCAGACTGAAAAAATCCTCATCATACTGGTCTAACTGAAGAAAAGGTTCAAACTGTTCTGAACTGGTCCAGTAGATCACCTGGGCCATGTCACATAACACAGACGGGCTAATCAACGGAGGAAGCACCAGAACCTCTGGAGTTCTGTGACTGTCAGTCTGGTGGCTTGGACCGGCTTGAGACAGAACAGAAGGTCTCTCTCTGGAGGGATCCTCTCCACGTGTTCATGCTGAGAACAAATATCTGATCCTAAAGTGACCAGAACCTTTCAGTCATTCAGGTCCAAACATATGTACAGTCGGGCCTGGGTCCGACCCTTTAAACAGACGAGCTCATAGAGACATTTACGTTCTCTGATCCTGAATCAGTGATGTGACTCTGAGTTTTTCATCTCGTGCCAACAAGACGTTCACTTTTAGTGTAAGTGAAGTTGAATTTATTGTGTTGTTCTGGTTCTACAACAGCTCACCGGGCTTTACAAGACATACAACAATCACACACTGATGGATCAACCATCGAGGCATCAGCGTCTTGCTCGTGGGCACTTCAGCAGTGTGGATGGTGATTAAATATGATCGGTGCAGTCATGTTCCCCTCAGTTTGATTCATAATAACTCAGTCAGAAGGAAATCTGTTCCGACTCTCAGCTCACATGTAGCTTGTGTTTCGGGTTGTTCTGGTGCTGATACCAGTATCAGTACCAGAACTCTAACTGGTATCAGCATGTACGTGAGTCTCTGCAGCGATCGGATCTGAACCTGCACAAGCAGCCGGGATCCACACGTGACAAGTAATCTGAATACCTCAGATGGTTTATATGCAGAAAGATCAGAGTCGCTGGTTCAACTCGAACACATTCAGCTCCAAACTGTTCACATTTATTTTATAGATTACGATCAATCAACACTGAGGGGAAATAAAACTTCTGTCTGACTCCACATGATGAGAAATAAAACCTGAGTGATGCTGAAATGATTTGTTCTGTAAATGTTTCCTGTTAGAAGCAGAAGAATCAGCCTCTGCTTCCTCCACAGAACATTCTGAAGGCCTGTTTTTAAAGTTGATTCACTGATGATAAAATAATTCAACACATTGTTTTATTAATATTGTCAGTTTACTGTGTCGCTGCTGTGCGTTGCTGTGGAGCATCTGTGTCGTGATGGTGACCACCAGAACCACAGAATGAACCCGGACCTACAGCTGACAGCAGCTCTGTGTGGAAACAGGTTCATTCCAGACTCATAACTGTTTATTGTCTCTCAGCTGCCGTCGTGCATCAACATGCACGCAGTGATTACAGCGCTGACTGTCTGCCTGCAGTGATGGTGGGCTCGGCCCGGCTCGGCTCGGCTCGGCCCGGCTTGGCTCGGCTCGGCCCGGCCCGGCTCGGCTCGGCCGCCGTCGTCTCCCCCTCATCAGATCTCTGATGTGAGCGTTGGTCTCTCACCACCTGTTAGGCAGCGAGCGCTTCGTGGCTTCGTCTTCCTGCCTGTTTTAAATGATTTGGCCTGGTTTCCTCGGGGAGCCGCAGAGCCGAGTGTGAACATGTGACATTGGTATGCAGGCTGCGGTCTGTATGCAGCGTCTGGAAGCTGTGACAACAGTGACAGCAAAGGAGGCAAAGAAGCAGGCAGCTTGCGAGTGGGAGGAGGAGGAAGCACTGCTGCAAGTTAAAATAGAAGCAGAGACAGAGCGCTGTTGTTCCCGAGCGCCGGGAGATCGCCTTCATGTTTACGTGAGGCGGAAAACAGATGTCTTATTCTCACAGACGTTTCATTGGCTGTAAATCTTATTGTGTGCTGCTGGTTGAATCCCACGTACGAGCTCGGGTTGCTAAGAGTGTAGAAATCAGCTCAATTTCATAAGCATCTAGGTAAACAGATCCCACGCCGTCCCTGCAGAGCCGCTCCTCACACACCACCTGACTGCAAAGACACCAACCGCCCCGTCGCTCTCGCTGGCCAGCTGGGAATCAGTTAGCGGCTAGTTAGCTACGTTCAACAAGCTCTTGTAGCTTCTTTGGTCCAACTTCTATAGAAACCAACAGCTCTGATCAATGCAACAATCATATGAACGTTAGCAAAACAGCTGTTACAAACACAGCTTAGTTACTCATACTGCTATGGGTGTGTGCTTTGTGCTAACTGGGTTAGTTTGGCTCAGGGACTGTGTGCTTTGTGCTAACATTAGCCACAGAACAACAGTCTGTCACTGCTGCTGCCCAGCTTTGTCAGGGATCCAATAATTATCGTGTTTGTACGATAATGTTATCCTGTTACAGAGACATAATGTATGATAATGAGACTATTGTGTGCTTTGTGCTAACTGAGTTAGCGACTGAACAACAGGCTCTGCAGCTGTGGACTGTGAGCACAGCACATAATTCTCATTTCTAATACATCCAACTAGCTCCACCTGTCACTCACATGTAAGAAACCACCTGACATGATTATAATGGACGTAAACACAGAGAGGTTTGTTGTTAGCACGCTCTGCTATCAAGCTAGCATGTTAGCGATGGGACATTTTGGCTGACCTTTCTCTGCCATTACTGTGCTACTAGCTCGTCAAGTCTCGTGGAAAACTTCAGTCGTGTACAATCATCACATGGACAGAGTGTGTGCAGGCAGACAGGTGTGTGGTGAGACAGGTAGCCTGTCGGATCTTTTCATACGGGCCGAATAAGATAGTTGGACGGGCTTCTTAGAGGCCTGCGACGGCCACAGATACTTTGATTTATTGATTCCTGTCGAGATGTTTAGAGAGTTCTAGATTCACTCACAGACGATATCTCAAGGTCCCACTCATTACGGTTCTGTTCTGACCTATTACAGCCGAGGTCACTGCCGGTTTACACTGCTGAACTGTTGCTGATACAAAACAGTGCTGTCACAATCAGAGCAGCCAGGAGTGAAACGTAGAGGACCGGTGGGCAGCCAGATGTCTGACAGTCAGTGTTCCTCTGCTGAAATCCAAATAAAGTTCTGCAGCCAGACTCAGCTCCCAGCAGCGAGCAGCGGGTCGGACGGGCAGTGACGGGCCGGACCTCTCCTCAGTCTCTCTGAACCGTCCTTGACTCGCTGGCTGACTGAGCTGGCAAAGCATCAATCCTGCTCCCCCACCGAAAAAACTCCTTTACCCAGAAGTCCGAGGGAGATCTGCCTGGCCGAGCTCCCTGCACGAGTCCCCAAATCCTTCAGGAGGACACTCGATGTGCAGCGTGTTGGCAGAAGAGCCGACAGAAGAGGCTGCAGGTACTGATGTCTGCCAGCACACTTCCTCAGTACTTCCTCCCTCAGCCCAACATCGGCTCAAACACGAGTACATAGTGTTAGAGAATGTGAGTATCACTACATGTTGTCACACTACAGCCACCGTACATTCAGGCCGCGTCGCTGCGTTGATTCTGAATCTTAATGAAGTGGCACGAGATGCTCTGCGTCGAGTGGTCTCCATAGCAACAGCCGTCCTCCGGTCCCGCAGCACTCGGAGGGCACTCGTGGCCTCTCTCCACTATTTTATATCTTTGACTGGGAGTAATTGGAAACATAATGCGTCATAAATACCACAGTAGATTTTTACGGCTGTAAACTGGCAGGAGGCTCACGGCTGTATTTTTCTCACCTGGTCAAAGGCTTCGCAACAAATCACCTGCAGCCGCCCACAGTGATCACTGCTCCGGCTAATGTGTGCCGATGTGTACTGTACATCCTGCGCCGGCCCGGTTTGTCAGGTCCAACCGGCGTCGCCTCAGTTAATCACTTCAGTAAATAACACTTTAGTGTTCACATCAGCTGCGAGCCCGACGCCTTTTTCACCCACTGTAAAAGCTTCACGACCACAACAGCCGACGCTCCATCATCTGTATCTGAACGTGCAGAAAGTTACTGCAGCTTAATAAATGAACGTGTTCATCCTCATCCAAAGATACACAATAAATACATACATATAAAACTGCAGATTCAGTGTTCACCAAATGTAGTGTGAC
>CM077785.1:36713403-36745903 GCA_039737535.1 Lagodon rhomboides
CAAGTCTGACTTTTGGGTCACTCTACATTTGGTGAACATTGAATCTGCAGTTTTATATTTATGTATTTATTGTGTATCTTTGGATGAGGATGAACACGTTCATTTATTAAGCTGCAGTAACTTTCTGCACGTTCAGATACAGATGATGGAGCGTCGGCTGTTGTGGTCGTGAAGCTTTTACAGTGGGTGAAAAAGGCGTCGGGCTCGCAGCTGATGTGAACACTAAAGTGTTATTTACTGAAGTGATTAACTGAGGCGACGCCGGTTGGACCTGACAAACCGGGCCGGCGCAGGATGTACAGTACACATCGGCACACATTAGCCGGAGCAGTGATCACTGTGGGCGGCTGCAGGTGATTTGTTGCGAAGCCTTTGACCAGGTGAGAAAAATACAGCCGTGAGCCTCCTGCCAGTTTACAGCCGTAAAAATCTACTGTGGTATTTATGACGCATTATGTTTCCAATTACTCCCAGTCAAAGATATAAAATAGTGGAGAGAGGCCACGAGTGCCCTCCGAGTGCTGCGGGACCGGAGGACGGCTGTTGCTATGGAGACCACTCGACGCAGAGCATCTCGTGCCACTTCATTAAGATTCAGAATCAACGCAGCGACGCGGCCTGAATGTACGGTGGCTGTAGTGTGACAACATGTAGTGATACTCACATTCTCTAACACTATGTACTCGTGTTTGAGCCGATGTTGGGCTGAGGGAGGAAGTACTGAGGAAGTGTGCTGGCAGACATCAGTACCTGCAGCCTCTTCTGTCGGCTCTTCTGCCAACACGCTGCACATCGAGTGTCCTCCTGAAGGATTTGGGGACTCGTGCAGGGAGCTCGGCCAGGCAGATCTCCCTCGGACTTCTGGGTAAAGGAGTTTTTTCGGTGGGGGAGCAGGATTGATGCTTTGCCAGCTCAGTCAGCCAGCGAGTCAAGGACGGTTCAGAGAGACTGAGGAGAGGTCCGGCCCGTCACTGCCCGTCCGACCCGCTGCTCGCTGCTGGGAGCTGAGTCTGGCTGCAGAACTTTATTTGGATTTCAGCAGAGGAACACTGACTGTCAGACATCTGGCTGCCCACCGGTCCTCTACGTTTCACTCCTGGCTGCTCTGATTGTGACAGCACTGTTTTGTATCAGCAACAGTTCAGCAGTGTAAACCGGCAGTGACCTCGGCTGTAATGAATCAGAACAGAACCGTAATGAGTGGGACCTTGAGATATCGTCTGTGAGTGAATCTAGAACTCTCTAAACATCTCGACAGGAATCAATAAATCAAAGTATCTGTGGCCGTCGCAGGCCTCTAAGAAGCCCGTCCAACTATCTTATTCGGCCCGTATGAAAAGATCCGACAGGCTACCTGTCTCACCACACACCTGTCTGCCTGCACACACTCTGTCCATGTGATGATTGTACACGACTGAAGTTTTCCACGAGACTTGACGAGCTAGTCAGCACAGTAATGGCAGAGAAAGGTCAGCCAAAATGTCCCATCGCTAACATGCTAGCTTGATAGCAGAGCGTGCTAACAACAAACCTCTCTGTGTTTACGTCCATTATAATCATGTCAGGTGGTTCCTTACATGTGACTGACAGGTGGAGCTAGTTGGATGTATTAGAAATGAGAATTATGTGCTGTGCTCACAGTCCACAGCTGCAGAGCCTGTTGTTCAGCCGCTAACTCAGTTAGCACAAAGCACACAATAGTCACATTATCATACATTATGTCTCTGTAACAGGACAACATTATCTGTACAAACACGATAATTATTGGATCTCTGGCAAAGCTGGGCAGCAGCAGTGACAGACTGTTGTTCTGTGGCTAATGTTAGCACAAAGCACACAGTCCCTGAGCCAAACTAACCCAGTTAGCACGAAGCACACACCTACAGCAGTATGAGTAACTAAGTTGTGTTTGTGACGCTGTTTTGCTAACGTTCATATGATTGTTGCATTGATCAGAGCTGTTGGTTTCTATAGAAGTTGGACCAAAGAAGCTACAAGAGCTTGTTGAACGTAGCTAACTAGCCGCTAACTGATTCCCAGCTGGCCAGCGAGAGCGACGGGGCGGTTGGTGTCTTTGCAGTCAGGTGGTGTGTGAGGAGCGGCTCTGCAGGGACGGCGTGGGATCTGTTTACCTAGATGCTTATGAAATTGAGCTGATTTCTACACTCTTAGCAACCCGAGCTCGTACGTGGGATTCAACCAGCAGCACACAATAAGATTTACAGCCAATGAAACGTCTGTGAGAATAAGACATCTGTTTTCCGCCTCACGTAAACATGAAGGCGATCTCCCGGCGCTCGGGAACAACAGCGCTCTGTCTCTGCTTCTATTTTAACTTGCAGCAGTGCTTCCTCCTCCTCCCACTCGCAAGCTGCCTGCTTCTTTGCCTCCTTTGCTGTCACTGTTGTCACAGCTTCCAGACGCTGCATACAGACCGCAGCCTGCATACCAATGTCACATGTTCACACTCGGCTCTGCGGCTCCCCGAGGAAACCAGGCCAAATCATTTAAAACAGGCAGGAAGACGAGCGACGAGGCCATGAAGCGCTCGCTGCCTAACAGGTGGTGAGAGACCAACGCTCACATCAGAGATCTGATGAGGGGGAGACGATGGCGGCCGAGCCGAGCCGAGCCGGGCCGAGCCGAGCCGGGCCGAGCCGAGCCGAGCCGGGCCGAGCCCACCATCACTGCAGGCAGACAGTCAGCGCTGTAATCACTGCGTGCATGTTGATGCACGACGGCAGCTGAGAGACAATAAACAGTTATGAGTCTGGAATGAACCTGTTTCCACACAGAGCTGCTGTCAGCTGTCAGGTCCGGGTTCATTCTGTGGTTCTGGTGGTCACCATCACGACACAGACGAGCTCCACAGCAACGAACAGCAGCGACACAGTGAACTGACAATATTAATAAAACAATATGTTGAACTTTATCATCAGTACATCAACTTTAAAAACAGGCCTTCAGAATATTCTGTGGAGGAAGCAGAGGCTGATTGTTCTGCTTCTAACAGGAAACATTTACAGAACAAATCATTTCAGCATCACTCAGGTTTTATTTCTCATCATGTGGATTCAGACAGAACGTTTTATTTCCCCTCAGTGTTGATTGATCGTAATCTATAAAATAAATGTGAACAGTTTGGAGCTGAATGTGTTCTGAGTTGTAGCACAGCGACTCTGATCTTTCTGCATATAAACCATCTGAGTTGTTCAGGTTACTTGTCACGTATGGATCCCGGCTGCTTGTGCAGGTTCAGATCCGATCGCTGCAGAGACTCACGTACATGCTGATACCAGTTAGAGTTCTGGTGCTGATACTGGTATCAGCATCAGAACAACCCGAAACACAAGCTCCATGTGAGCTGAGAGTCTGACTGAGTTATTAAGAATCAAACTGAGGGGAACATGACTGCACCAATCATATTTAATTACCATCCACACTGCTGAAGTGCCCACGAGCAAGACGCTGATGCCTCGATGGTTGATCCATCAGTGTGTGTGTGATTGTTGTACGTCATGTAAAGCCCGGTGAGTCGTTGTAGAACCAGAACAACACAATAAATTCACCTTCATTTACACTAAAAGTGAACGTCTTGCTGGCTCGAGATGAAAAACTCAGAGTCACCATCACTGATTCAGGATCAGGGAACATAAATGTCTCTATGAGCTCATCTGTTTAAAGGGTCGTCAGACCCATTTGGACCCGACTGTACATATGTTTGGACCTGAATGACTAAAAGGTTCTGGTCACTTTAGGATCAGATATTGTCTAAGTGTGAACCTGTGGAGAGGATCCCTACAGAGAGAGACCTTCTGCTACAGTTACATCCTCTTTGTTTAACCAGAAGTTCTGTCTCAACCCGGTCCAGCCCACCAGACTGACAATCACAGAACTCCAGAGATTCTGGTGCTGCCTCCGTTGATTAGCCCGTCTGTGTTATGTGACATGGCTCAGGTGATCTACTGGACCAGTTCAGAACAGTTTGAACCTTTTCTTCAGTTAGACCAGTTTGATGAGGATTTTTTCAGTCCAGACAGAAGCAGTGACCCAACAGTACCAGCAGCACCGTCCACAGAACCACGGTGCTGCTGCAGCCATGAGTCTGCTCTGGTTCCATATTTAGCTGTAACAGCAGCAGAATGAAACCCTGGCATGAGGAGAATAAAGGGGTGAATTATAATGACATCAGCTGCATAATGAGAGAACAGGACAGAAAAAGAAACATGGCTTCAAACACGGTGTTCTGACTCCCAGAAATAATGAAATCATTAATTAGACCGTGCAGCTCGGGTTCTGTCCCGGAAGATTATTCTGCTGATCTGCTGGGACTGAAGAAAACAATCGCTTCTGTGGAGCCTTTCATGCTTTGTTCTTTGTCTTACATGCAGATTCAGGCGGGGCGGTGGTGGTACCAGCACCACCCGCACCGGCTGCACGCTCCGTCACCGCTGCACTGCTGGAGAGGAAATGTTTGCAGAACTCTGAATATTATTCACTGCTCAGCCTTCAGGAGGCGAAGCAGATCTGCAGCCGGCCGAGCTTTATGACTCAGTGGAGCCGCTTCTGCAGATGATAATGAGGCTGCGAGCAGGAAGTGGCCCACATGTAGTGCTGGATTGATCAGGAGTCACAGTCGTACACCTGGTAGGAGGAGCTCAGCTGGTTCCTCTGGGTTTACCAGCTGAGGAAGTCAACACTCCATGAAGGAGTCAGAAGTAGAGCAGCGATGCATCTCAGCAAAAGAGCTTCAGAGAGTCAGTCAGGCAGCCTGAGCCGAGCTGACAGGCTGAGACAAACGCTGCTTCTGTGTTTCTGCTGGGAGCTCAGGAGCCTCGTGGCCGTGCTAGCAGCAGCTAGCTGCACGGCTAGCATGGCTGCGAGGACGAACATCCGCCTGTCTGTCTGCCTGTCTGTCTGTCTCTCTCTGTCTGTCTCTCTGTCTGTCTCTCTGTCTGTTGCACAGTTGGTTGGTCCACTTCTTTGGTTCGGTCCAGTACATCTCACCATCTACTCGATGGATCCCTTCAGACGTTCTTGTTCTCCGGAGGATGAATTGTAATGTCTTTGTTGATCTTCTGATTTTTCATCTCGTGTTGTCATCAGGTCCACAGGTCCGGTTCTGCAGAACTAATGACATAAACATCAGCCTCAGCTTCACAATATCAAGTTCACTGCGTCAGCTCCTGGGCGCTAACAGTGCTATAGGCTAACGTTAGCAGCCCGTCTGCTCCGATCTTAGAGGAGCGGTACCGAGTGACAGAACTTCACTGCCAGACTTTAGTTACCTTCCAGGCATCATATGTCATCAAAGGGGGCGGAGCATTTCAGTATGTCAAAATGTAACACTGATGCTAACGCACACATCAGCAGTAACAATGTAGCATTAGCAAGCTAGCTAGTTAGCTGCCGAGACGTCAGCAAACTGATGGTTTTATGCTTGTTCTGAAGAGAAGGACGGCTGTGTTCACCTCCATCCCTCCATGACAACAGGAACCAGGAGGTGAACGAGCCAAACGGAGGCTCAGGCTGAGTGTAGGGTGTCAGGTGTCATCGGTGGTCAGGCCTTTGTCTTGTTTGTTTCACGGGCCTGAAAGTCTCAGGATCTCATCCACGTTTACGTGCTGAATGACATAAATCCTCAGGACTTGTAACTCCGCGTATTTGTCACTTTCTGACCTTTACACACACAGACAGGAACCGACCCGTCTGAATGTGAGGTTCTGGTTCTGCTTCCTCTGCTCTTCACTCTGTTTTCAGACAGACACACTCCACATAACCTCCCTCCGTCTCGTCGCCTTGTCTTCCGCTCATTAACGTCACAAACTGGGACACTGGGACGGCTTGTCAGCCCGTCAACGCCTTTGTCTTCCTCGTCGGCGTGGTAACGAGGATCCCGGCACCGAGG
Source organism: Lagodon rhomboides (assembly GCA_039737535.1). Taxonomy (NCBI): domain Eukaryota; kingdom Metazoa; phylum Chordata; class Actinopteri; order Spariformes; family Sparidae; genus Lagodon; species Lagodon rhomboides. Next base: position 36,719,312 of record CM077785.1, read on the forward strand.
GGAGCTGCCAGAAATCGTTACAGCCTTCTGATCACTCGGCTCAATCCTCTAAGTATTAGCTGATGACGCATAATGACAGTAATGAACAAGGCCTCTCTCGCTCGTCTCTGCCTTAAACATATGCACACTTCACACACTCCCACTCACACGGGGATCAATAGTCACCGCGGCGTCTCTGAAGACGCTCCGACATCCATCACGCTCGAAGTCGAAGCCGTTAATGTGTTACAGCATTAATCCGGGAGGAGAGAAGCGTCCGGCGGTGTGAAGGCCGCGTGTCACGACGGGCTGACAGCAAAGATCATTATCACATCTTTATTCTCCTTTTGTCAAAAGGTCAGTCGTTTGAAACGCTCGACTCATAATTGAGATTTCATGTCTCCAGTGAGAAGAATCGCCTCCAGTGCAGATCAGTTCATTATTCCCTCGTTATCGACGGCTCGGTCCAGTTTACAAACCGAAGGGAGCTCAAATTACTAACCCACTTACAGGAAACAGGCAGAAATGGAAACGTTTGTTTTGGTACAGAATAACGTACGAATAGAAAAAGATGAGAGTGTCAGAATAAACTCAGACTGAGCTGCTGCTGTGTGACACGAGTTTATCTGCTGATAACAGCAGGTGGAGCTGATTCTGTCGTCTGATCCGCTAAACCAGCGCAGAAGAAGAAGAGATGGCAGGAAACTACATGGAAAACATGATGTATATATATATGTATTAATATGAAACATAGTTCTGTGACATCAGTAGAAAAAAGTATTTTTACGTATTGATTTATGGCTCACAAATTAAAAATACTCACATGTCTGGTGAGTTAACAGACACGAACAGAGTCTGAACACCTGATTACAGGTTCATTAATATTCTTATATGCTGTCCCTCACCTGTCCACCAGCCTGTGACATCATCAGCTCGTCACCTGGTGCTTGTGATGGAGCAGAGATATAAAGTGGTAAAGTTCTGTGTGTGTGTGACGACCACTCAGACATCAGCAGGAGCTTCTCTCTGCCTGAACACGTCTGATCAGTCCTGTTGAATCGGCGCCAGACTTCCAGCAGCAACAGATTCATCTTCAGCCTGGATGTGGATCAGCTGAGCCGCTCCGAGCCGACGGCAGCTGCAGCTTCCAGCAGCCGACTGCAAACGGGCCGGATTAGTTCTTGGCAGAGTGTTCGCTGAGCAACACGACGCAGCCGACAAGTCAACACTCATTATTGACTGTATGGAAACTTTGAACAAAGCCTTCGACAAGCACACACACACACACACACACACACACACACACACACACACACACACACACACACACACACACTCAGCAGCCGCTAAGCTACTAAACTTGGCCCAAATTGAATTAACCTGCAGGAAAATGCTTTGATTATAAACTCATTAAATCAGAATTTAATGAAGTAAGTGTGATCAATTTGTTTGACATTGATTTTCTTTCCATTGGAGCTCAGTCAGTCACAGCGAGGCTCCACCTGAGCGCCGCCGCCGCCGCTGACTGACAAACAGCAGTGAGACTGGACTGGCGGGCCGACACGGCGCCGGGCCTGTAATGTGTGCTGAGTGGGTGCAGGGGAACAATGGCTCCTAATTGGACATCGAAGAGTCAAACCATGCGCCGCATTTTCCCACAAACCCCAGCTTCATCTGCTGCTGTTTAACACGGCGCCGTGCACGTGTGTGTGTTCCAGCGCCGTGCACGTGTGTGTGTTCCAGCGCTGTGCACGTGTGTGTGTTCCAGCGCCGTGCACGTGTGTGTGTTCCAGCGCCGTGCACGAGTGTGTGTTCCAGCGCCGTGCACGTGTGTGTGTTCCAGCGTGTGTGTTCCAGCGCCGTGCGTGAGAGTGTGTGTGTTTTCTTTCCACATGCGTGCACACAAACACACAGAGGCACTCTGGGAAATGAGGAGGGCAGGAGACGCACCGGAGCGAGAGGAAGTGATGTGTAAACATGAGAGGAGCGAGGCAGAGAGAGGACGGACCGGGCCCAGGTCTGCAGGCCCGGTACCAGAACCAGCAGCTTTAGTCCATCGTGATCGGGGACACGAACCTCTGCTGGTCCGTCAGTTTGTTACACCTGAAGTAAAGTCTGGTGTGTTTGGGCTCAGAAGTTAAACTGCCTTTAAATCATCTGTTGGTTCGTATAATATCCTGCAGACGCCGAGCAGTTAGCCACAGTGACAGGTTCAGGTCCGGTTCAGGTCCACTCTGCTCCTCCGGGTCCACACAGTGTTCTTGTTGCCTGAATAACTAAAACCAGAACATCATTTATCATCTAAAAGTCAAACATAATTAAATATTAGCTTCTCTCTTTTAATGTGCTGCTGACTTTCAGCTGTGAACAAAATCTATTTGATATTTTGTGTTTTTATCACAACTCTGAGCTGTGAATCACTAAAAAGACATAAATACGACTCATATCTGATATTATATCAGGCTGCATCACGCTGTTTCAAACAACTTCACATCCAATCAAAGAGAGAAAAGTCTTTTCTTCAAGGACACATTCAGACTCTCCGACACTTTAACTGTCCAGGTTCCTGCAGCTTCCTCTCACTTCTCAGTCATATACAACCAAATCATCACCTTCCTGCCACATGCTGCTGTAGAAAAACTGTGATTAAAATCAATAGCATTTATAGGGGCGTGGTCAGTGGGCGCGTGGTCTATGGGGGCGTGGCTCTTACCATCTGCATGGCTGCAGCCTTCTGAAGGTTCATACAGGTGAGATGTTTCAAACATGAAGCCCTGCTGAGGTGAAACTGCTGCTGTGATCATCACTGTCACATCTGCTCACTCTGTCTGACATGTGTGGCTGACACCGGTCAGGTGACCTGGTCAGGTGACCTGGTCAGGTGACCTGGTCAGGTGACCTGGTCAGCTGATCTGGTCAGGTGACCTGCTGCAGCAGCTCAGGTGTAGAGGGGCGTGGCCTATGGAACACACAGGGAGAATTGTTTGGAGGAAGAGAGGTTTGAGGAGGGAGACATGGAGTTGGATCAGCTGGTTCCTGTCCACACTGGAGAGGAGAACCTGCAGATGTTCTTTAAGGTGGAACCTGGTTAATGAGAGGAGGAACCGAACCAGAGATCAACTCAAGGCTCTGTGATCAGTTTCTACATCCGGTGAGTCTGATCCTCTGGGGGATTCTCTTTTTGCAGTGCATTGTGGTTCTGGACAGAACAGAACCATGTTGACGGGTTTCACAGCTCGTGTGATCCCTCCAAAGATATTCTGTGGTTCTGAGTGTGTTAGCATTGTCATGTTAGCAGTTAGCTGAGCAGTGCTGCGTCTCAGCTCAGTGTCACAGAGCTGCAGCTTCATGGAAAATACTGAGGAGAGGCTCCAGCAGGACGACATGAGTTCTGGTCCGGGTGGTTAAAGGAGGCTTCTTTCATTTGACAAGTGATGGTAGGTTCTGTTGGATCTGAGTCCGAACACGAGCAGGTTCACAACAACCTCCTCTGAATGAAACACTGTGAAACTGTCTGAACTTTGATTTAATCTGTGATGGACTGATGAGTGAAGCAGAAGTCTGAGCCGGCGTGTGACGGATGGTTCTGGTTGCTGACAGCTGATTGGTCGATATGTGCAGTGAGATCTGTGACACATTTTAATGAAGATGGAGGACAGAATCTCTTATTATCTCTTCTGTTTGTGTGACGTGTGAAGTCACATCATCAGGAGGAGGAACATCCCTCCGTCCACTGATCTCTGTCTGCATGAAGTATTCATGTTCCTGCAGCTGTGTGTTGCTGTGTGCTGGTTGTGTGTTGCTGGTTGTGTGTTGCAGTGTGTTGGAGTGTGTTGCAGTGTCCTCAGACCTGCTGCTGTGTGACTGTCTCTTTGTCTCTTTAGGGACGATCAGGTGTGAACTTGAACTCATCTTGTTATCTGTGTGTTCATTAGTCTGCTGGCTCGGCACCAGGCGCCGAGTCACAGAGCCAGCTACAGTCACTCTGATGTGAGGTCCAGCAGCTGGTTCTGTCCGATAACATCTGCCCCGACTGGATCCATGTAGAGAGGCTTCCTCCTATCAGACTGTGTGTATCTGCGTTCCTCTCTAAAACTCTGTTGTGTGTGTAACTTCCTGTCTGGAGTGAGTCACTGATTCGTGTCTGAGGCGAGCAGCCTCTCGTCAGTCTCACCTCCACATGAATCATCCTGTCAGAAATCATCTCTGTTCAGTGGGTTTGTGTGAAACTACAGGTTCATTCATTCAGCCACAGGTCAGTCCACAGGTGCGTCTCACCTGTACCTGTCAGGCTCTGCTGTCCATCCACACGACGAGACTCTTTCTTTAAATCACTGCTGCAGCGTCACGAACGAGAACCAGATCCAGAGAGTTCAGTACACAACAGAGAGTGAACAGACAGGTCCAGTTAGCAGAACAAAGGTCCAGAAAGAGTCCAGAAGCTTCTGTTATTGATCGTTGGATCACTGTGATGGAGCAGAAAGACACCAGGACTCAGTCCAGCTGTCAGGACTCAGTCCAGCTGTCAGGACTCAGTCCAGCTGTCAGGACTCAGAACCAGCGATCTGTGGGTCTACACTGATCCGGCTCAGATGGACTGATGTGGATCTGGAGACTCTATAATGTACAGTAAAGTGAAAATTGAACGTACTTCCTTTCCACCATAGCATTTAATTTAGTCGATCAGTTATGGAGTGGGCGGATCAATCAGTGAGATCATCAGTCCCTCGGTCTGTCGGTCTCCGCTCTGCGGCTGCGCTCCGGGTTTCCCTCAGCTGACTCCCAGTGAATCTCATCACTTGACTGGTCTGCCACTGCACATTAGCCTGCCAACCCCCCCTCAGGGAGGACACACACGGCTGAGCAGCGCCACACACACACACACACACACACACACACACACACACACACACACACACACACACACACACACACATACAGATACACACACTCACGACCAGTGAATACAAAGTCGTGCTGATAGAAATGTAAACACAAAATGTGAACATACAGACGAGAATTCACTGAAGTGTAACCACACACACACACACACACACACACACATACAGATACAGACACACACACACACACACACACACACACACACACACACACACAGAGATATCCAGATGCATTTACTTTGAATGGTCCTTATCTCTCCTGTTGAAGCAGCAGTGTTGTCGTTTGTACTCCTGAAATGATCAGTAATCCTTTACAGGTCAACATCTCTGCTGTGTGTGTGTGTGTGTGTGTGTGTGTGTGTGTGTGTGTGTGTGTGTGTGTGTGTGTGTGTGTGTGTGTGTGTGTGTGTGTGTGTGTGTGTAGTCCTGCAGCCTCTGTTTCATCAGCCGATGGTCAGAAGTGTGACCTGAGCTGATGATCCTTCAGTCCTTCAGGATGTATCTCTGCTCTGTTTCTGCACTTGAGTTCACACACAGCTTCATTTTTTGACTTTTACCACGTCCGTACTTTTCTGTGTGTTGGGTTTTAATAAGATCTGACAACCAAAGAAGCTTTTTAAAGCAGAACAGGTTGATCTGTAATTCGTTCATTGTTCCTCACAGAGCAGTCTGAAGGTCTGACAGCCTGGAGGAGGACGAGCAGGTGAAACACTGAGGAGCAGCTGAACAGTTTTCCACCTGTGTCTTATTGTTCACTCAGGCTGAAACATTATGTAAAGGTGCCCAGAGCCCGACTGATTCCAGGTTGTGTCGTGGATGCTGACATCATGTTTCTCACCTGAGCGAGGAGACGTCTGGTTGTCTTCTCTGCACTGCTCCTTCATCTGCTCCACCTTCTCTCTGCTCAGGATGATGAAGAGACTCAGACTGAGTTCTGCTCTTCATCACTGTGCTGTTCTCTTCATGTACCACAGTGAGGTCACAGGTCAGCTGGTGTCGACCCGTCCGGTCCTGCTGCGTCCTGTTAATGACTCCTAACTAATGGATGAAGCTTTGCTGGAGGACGTTCACACAGGGAGATCACGTCCTCTCTGCTGCCTCCGTGTTCCCTCTGACGATGCTGTCGTACTAATCAGGCAGCCAGAATCAGATTTTCAGCTCAGCTGGTTGCAAATGAAATCAACAAAACAAAACGAGTCAAATCAATAAAAGTATTCCAGTCGTCTCACGTCTCTCTGGAGAGCAGCAGACTTCTGGGTTTTCTGTCTTGTAGCTCAAAGACTGAACACAGAGTCACAGCAGAGTCCAGTCGTGTCTGCAGGACCCGCTTCACCGGTCCTGTTCAGATCAGTGGAGCCCGTCTCCTTGGATCTTTAAAAGGAAGATCACATATTGAACTATGATATTCTCTTTTATAAACTCTTTGACTTTTATCACTTTACAGCGGTTTGAATCTTTCTAACCAGCAGCGATGTGAGAGCTCGTCTCTCTAAGTGAGCTCAGCAGGGTTCTGGTCCCAGTGGACCACAGGCAGGTTCTGGAGCAAGAGCTCAGATGTACGTAGACAGAATCGTCATTACCCGGTAGAACTGTTTGTCACTTTACCTCACTGTTGTTTTTTTACACAAAGACAGAAAGAAGTTCATGTAGAACATTTGCTGAATTTACAACAAGGACACAACCAGTTAGAATCTGTCAGAGACACAGTTTCTCTACGTTACAAAGTTTTACGCTACTCAACAACTCCCAAAATTAGCTGATTTGTGAAGGGACTCTGGTGATAATGTGGATGGTAGTTGGCTTCCTGTATTACATTTAATGCTGAATTTACAAGAAAGGCTTCAGTGAGTTAGAATCTGTCAGAGACACAGTTTCACTATGTTAGAAAGTTTTATCCTACTTAACAACTCTTAAAATTAGCTGATTTGTTAAAGGAGTCTGGTGCTGCTGTGGTGACTGGTTCACTTCATGTTCTGATTTCTGTGTCTGATGTGGGCCCGGGTTCCCGTGTCTGACGTGGGCCCGGGTTCCCGTGTCTGATGTGGGCCGGGTTCCCGTGTCTGACGTGGGCCCGGGTTCCCGTGTCTGATGTGGGCCCGGGTTCCCGTGTCTGATGTGGGCCCGGTGTAATACGTGTTTATCAGCCAGGATGCTCGTCGGCCAGCTGGGCTGTTCGTTCTGCGTGTTACTAAACGGAGCCAAATCCAAACTGCGTTCTTAATTTGGATGAGCGATGGTAATGTCTCCCACAGGAGTGGAATTAACCAACACCTCCGACTGTACAACACTTTCCATCCAGCGCCTCTCAGCCTGATAATGAGCAGATAAACACCAGGGAGGTGTTGTTTCAGCTGAGGCAGCAGAGACGTGGCAGCAGGATCCTGAGGAAGGTGTTTACCTCAGACTCAGCCTCCATCAGCGAGCTCCCAGCAGGAGGACGTCCTCACAGAGTGTTACAGGCTTTATTTGAGTCTTCATGAGGCCTGTTGGCTCGTCTTTGATTTATCTTGAGGTTCGTCCAAAGCTTGTGACGAGTCCTCTGGACCGGAGGCACCGGCCCGACTGGGTCTGAACAAAGCCTGGAGCTGAACTGTTGGTCATCACGTCACTTCATGGTGCTTCTTTACTGCTGTACTGGGTCTATAATCTAATGTCAGCTGGGTCACTGTGTTAACCTGGTTGACCTGGAGGAGACGGATGCAGGCCACAGTCCTGCAGTTATTCAAGAGGAAGAATGTTTTATTCATCAGTTCGATCAGACATCATCCTCCTCCTGTAAAACCAGGATCACACACTGAATCCTGATATTCTTCTTGTTCATAAACTCTGTGAATTAGAACGTGTTGATGGTTCAAACCTGTCTCATCAGGAACAGTGTCATCACTGAGAGTCATCAGGGTTCTGTCCTCGGCCCACTTCGGCCCATATGAGCTAACGATGGCTAACGATGGCTAACGATGGCTAACGATGGCCTGACTAGAACTGATTTTCTCGTGCTAGTATGACGTCATTCTGTGGCTGTGTGACGTTTGCACAACGACCACATATTTCAAAACTTATAAAATATCTCACAGATAATCTTGTGTGCCGACAGAGATTAAACATCTTGACCTGCAGAAATAAAATCACCTGCATGTCTTGTTGTCTCTGTATTAACACGATGAGGCTGGTTGTCGTCTCGTCTCTCAGAGGACGACGTCACCTTCTGGTAACATTTCATGTGTCAGATTCTTCAGAGCTGCTCGACAGACCCGCTCAGTTTTAATTTGATTTCACCAGGAACAAAATAAAGCACCATCATTAAGATCAGGACTCTTCTACCTTTCGGTCATTTTCAGGTTTTAGATTCTGTATTCTGTTAACATTCAGTTATTTCAGTGGTGACTATTTTACAAAACACTTTTTTTATTTTATCTTTTACATTTCTGGCAACGTTTTGGGGCTTTTATGTAACTGAATGTTATTCCAACACTTAATAATTTAAATCTTTGTCAGTTTTTACTGGCCCAGCGTTTCTTCTTGTTATGTTGTTTTGTTCGTCGTAACGGAGGATCACGTCTCAGTGATCTCCTCAGTGAGAGCTGATCGATCTGATTGATTGGCTCGTGGTCTTCTCCTGCTAACAAAAGGCTTTATGGATAATGTCAGGATGTATAATTCACACTGTTCTTGACGGAACCACTCAGTTCATCCATTCATTTATTTATTGATTAAAATCAACTTCAGTGAACTAAATCATTTGTTAGCGAGCTGCTGTTTACGTCTCTGAGTCATTTATATAGAAATGAAAGTTATTATGATTGTTGTTGGTGTTTAATTCCATATAAAACCTTTAACTTTGTTTTGAAACAGTTCCAGTTTCTGTTTCTCTTCAGTGAGAACTGTAGAAACTGATAGACAGCCGTCCTTCTCGTGTTTCTGTTCCGACGTGCAGCAGAAACAATTAGACCTAATTGAGAGCAGGAGTGAAGCGATGGCGGCGCCGGCGGCTCAGCGAGGGTTCTGCTCCGAAGCTAATTAAACGGCATAAAAACATGCAGCCGTATTAACGTCTGGGTGGAAATGTGCTGAAGAGGCTTGTTGTTCCGACTCACTTTGACGTGCACTTCATCATATTGTTGTGCAGAAAGCAGCCGGCCTGCTCGGATACAGGCAGCCAATTATACGAGCCGCCATCCCCACCGTGATGCTCGTCCTCGCTCAGCCACGCTGTTAGTGCACATGAAGAGTCGTCTGATTGTGATGAGTTTATGCAACTGGGTCAGGGAGGGGTGGGGAGGGGAGGAGGAGGTGAGGAGGGGGTGAGGAGGTGAGGAGGGAATGGCAGAGCGGGAAGCTTTAAGACGCCGGCGTGAGCGGCGAGCATTAGTTGGCTCTGTGTTGGGATCAGACGCAGCGTCCTGTTTCTGCTGAGTCGGGCCGAGCTGGATTCTCTGTGTGTTAAAGCTGCGAGTGTGTTTGTGAATTCAGCATCTGTTGTTTTTAGACGGAGGCCTCGAGGACACAGCCTGCATGCTAACAACACTGCTGATACTGACGGCAGGCAGGCGAAGGCAGCAGAGGAGACGAGGAGGAAGAAACAGTGAGGGCAGGATTAAGGAAGGATGGAAGGAAGGACACGAGGACGGATGGAGGGAGGAGATGCTCGGGGTCGTTGAGATGAGTCTTAATGATGACGATGATGATGTTCTCTCCATCGCTCCGTCTCTGAGAGTTTCCTCCTGAATGTAAATGCCGTCTGTGATGTGCAGCTGACAGCGACGAACAGAGAACAGTGGAGGGAAGTTCAGAGCGAGCTGTCGTTCCAGTCAGGGAGAACAGGAAGAGCTGCGAGTCTGAAGGAAGCGGCTCTGAAGCTGGACTCAGTTCAGGTGGAGCTCGACTCCTCTGCAGAGTTCAGCTGAGCCGAGGAGGCAGATCAGTTTTAGTAACGACTATTATCATCTGCATCATTTAGAAGGTGCTGAGTGTGTTTGGCCTCATTCAGCACAGGAAACAGGAAGAGGAAGAGGAAGAGGAAGAGGAAGAGCAGCCAGGAAGAGGAAAGACTCTGATATAGTTCTTCCATCAGGTGTCTTTATTTTGTCTGTTTGTTTGACTCTCTGCTCAGGTTTCTGTTTGTATGTCGAGATAAATATGAAATCTTTGTCATCCGAGTGAGACAGAGCTGTGAGCCTGAAACCGTCCGGCAGGATTGTTGTGACGTCAGGAGCGATGATGAAGGAGGAGGAGGAGGATGAGGAGGATGAGGAGGAGGAGGAGGAGGAGGAGGAGGAGGAGGAGGAGGAGGAGGAGGAGGAGGAGGAGGAAACAACCTGGGGATGTCAGGACGAGGAGAGAGTCATGTGAGCGTCTTCAGAGTGGTGGTGCAGACAGACTCACCTGCTGACAGAACGAAGCCCTGCTGCTTTTATTACGCCATCAATTGTGTGTGTCAGCGCCTCCACTTCCTGTCGGGCTCGTCCCTGCTCGCTCGTCTCCACCCTCTCCTCCCTCTCCTCCTCCCTCAGCAGCGTTATCTTATTCTCTCTCTTCTTTTATTTATATATTTTCCCGTATTAAAGTGATTTATCTTCTGTGTTACATTTCTACAGTCGCGTATTAATTATAGATCACAGCCGTCATCACATGGCTCCGCGCCACGTGTGTGTGTGTGTGTGTGTGTGTGTGTGTGTGTGTGTGTGTGTGTGTGTGTGTGTGTGTGTGTTTTCTATCATTGTCACTTAGTTCTCTGTAGTGGAATCATCCAGAAAATCAGGGACACCAAGAACAAGTGTATCATGTCAGAGAGGCAGCAGACCCGACCGACCCGACCCGACCCGACCCGACCCGACCCGACTCAGTCAGATAAGCCCGGCTGGATTTACATGAACACACACAGACTCATGTTCAGGCTCTGCAGCAGCACATCTGATCTGTTCACGGCTGCGAGTCTGTGAGAGAAGATGTTAAACGTTCAGCAGCTTCGTCTGAACTTTCATCAGGACACAAACAGAGAAATATTCTTTTTATCTGTGACACAAAACCATTAATTTCTCTCAAATGTGGAGCTCAAATTCTTTACAAGTGAGCTGTTGCTCCGCCTCCTGACAGGTGCTGGTCCTGGTGGTACCACAGGCGAGCTTTGGACCGGTCCCAGTGTAAAGAGTTCATTCATGCTCAAACTGTTTGTGTGCACAGAAACAAATGAAGGAAACCAGAGTGTGTGTTGAGTTAGAAGCTCTCAGACGACATCTGACTCCATATTGAAACGTAGAAAACAAATCGTGGTGTAAATGAAGCTTCATATATAAAAATCGAGCTTTTATTAAACCCATCTCATGGCTCGGATGGTGTTTCCTCCCTGTCGCACGGAGCAGGTCAGGAAATGATTCCATCTATTGATTTATAGATGTTGTTTGTGGCACAGTTTCTTCTTTGGATTAATAATTAATTACCTCTTTCGAGGAGGTTTTGTTTCGGTCGTGTCTCCGTGTCGGCTGGTCAGCAGGACAAAGATCCAGGAGTTTAAACATCGTGAGACATTTGAGTTAATTTCTCAGGGGAACGAAGATCCTGATGAAATAAAAGGAGGCGAATTAAAGTGGCTGCTGTCTAATTGGAGCACAGACGGTGTAGTAAATCCAATATTAGAGCAGCGACACACGACACTGTGGTTTAACTGGAGTACCATCAGTAGAGCGAGTGCATACCTCTGCCACTGACACCAGGCACCCAGACACGCCTCATCTGTAAATGATTACAAGAAAGAAAACAGATTTGAATTTGCTGACCTGCAGGAGCTGAGAAGAAACCAGCTGGAAGTTTCCTGGAAAACATTAAAGAAGTCAGTTTTCCAGACTTTCTCTCCCTGACTGAGTTTTCCCAGAGCTGATGAGATGTATAATCTCTCCAGAGAGTTCTGGTTCCTCGCTGAGTCCGAGGCTGAGCCCGTCCTCCCTCCGACGCTCAGCTCGGGACCGTCGGTGAGATCTGGATTGTAGCTGTGGTGAATCGAAGCGTTGCCGCTGGCTCAGCTCTTGCCTCCTGATCTGTTACGTCTCTGGACCTTGAGCTGAAGTGTCTCTGAACATCAACATGCTGAATGGTGGAAAAAAAGCAGAGCATGAAAAGCTTTAGAAAACCGCAGGATTGAAACCAAACATTTACTTTACTCCTGACCCGACGGCGGTGACCCGAGCTCGTGTACCAGCAGCCTCGGTGAAGGTCAGCGTCAGGTTCTCGTGGCTGTCAGACAAATCGTCCTCGTCTCTAATGTGGCAGGAAGTGGCGAGCTGAGTGGTGCTTACCCAGCCTCGCACAAAGGAGGTAATTATACTGACGTCTCATTGCCTCTGAGTTTATGCCTCAGTAATGGCTCCGACACGCTGAACCACAGAGAACGGGCCCGCTTCTCTCCAGAACACAGTGACTGGAGCTGACACTGGGACCGCCGCATCCGCCGCTTTACTGTCGGTCCGACTTTACGTTTGTGTAACGTGTTTGTGCGGCTTCAGGTCCGACTGTAACGACGTGCTCACCTGTGCTCTCTGCACGCTGAACGACTCAGGTGTTAATGTGACTGCGTTCACACGTGCAGAGAACAATCGGCCGCTCGCTTTGCATAAAACGCCTTCGTCTGCGGAGCGAGCTGCACCGACTGTCAGCGACGCAGGAGGAAACGCTCAGGAGCAATTCCACACGTCAGTCAGTCAGTCGACTTCACCGTGTCTCTGTTTCTACTCTGTGAATCTGCACGACGCCCGGAGACAATGATCCGAGAGGAGAGAGGAGAGGGAGAGGAGAGAGGAGAGGGAGAGGAGAGAGGCTGACGAGCTGACGAGCTGACGAGCTGCTGGAACAGAATCGTGGCGTCCTGCTGATCCGTGTGTGTGAAACTCAAGTGATTCATGCAAAAGTTTGATTTAATGATGATTAACTAATGTTGGCTTTGATAAGGACACAAAAAACAAAAGACGTGGAGTAAATCTGTAATGATTTACCGGTTAGTTTTCATCCAAGAGTTAATGTCCTCAGTTTTTATAAATGGATAATCAGATTTTGTTCCCTGTTGTTCAGGTTTCAAGTTGAACCTCTCGAGACATTTTCCTCTGACAGGTGAGCTGCTGATGTTGGTTAGACTTCAGACACACTGACAGTTTTTACAAAGAAACTAACATTAACATTTATCAGACACCAGGAGCGGTTTGGGGTTCAGTATTTAGCCCAAGGACACCTCAACATGCCGACGAGGGGAATCGAACCAGCGACCTTCCGATAACAAGACGCTGACTCTACCTCTGAGCCACAGCCGTCCTTCATGTTTTGATTCACAAGAAGGAGACAATGATTTAGAATTTGTCAGAGATAGTGTTTCATAAAGTTTTATGCTACTCAACAACTCCTAAAATCAGCTGATTTGTGGAGGGAGTCTGGTGATGCTGTGGATGATAGTCGGCTCCATGTATCACATTTAATGCTGAATTTACAAGAAGGCTCCAAAGATGTAGAATCTGTCAGAGACAGAGTTTCACAAAGTTTGTTCAGTTTCTCCTCATGAAACATCTCTTTAAATCACTACATGTGTTCAGGGAGTCTGGTGATGTTCTGACTGGATCAACTGTTGTTGTGGCTTCAGATTAGCATCTACAGCAGATGTGCGTCCTCGACCACCTCAGCATCAGCAGGTGGATGTTCAGCTCTCTGTCTGTGTCGGCGGTGACTCACACTTGTATTTAACGGCGTCTGATGGTGTTCGGATCGTCTCAGGCTCGTGTTCACGTCAGCTGTGAACCGCCTCCATGATGAAAACATCCCCACTGGAGGCCTCAGGCTCGCTCTGTTCCCGGATCAGCTGTGAGGACGCTCAGAGGTTCTGTAGAGGTTGGATGGGTTTCAGCAGCACTTTGGACGGCAGGTGACTGAATATAAACGGTGCTGGAGCGGTTTAGAGTTTAATGTTCCCTCACAATGGCAGAGACAAACACTTCCTACTGAAACTCTCCATGAAAGACGTTACATGAATAAACATTTGTGCTTTTGTCAGCCTCTTCACCTGAAGCTCTGGCGGCGCCGGGCCTCCTCGCAGCAGAACATCGAGCCGCAGACGAGTTTGGCACCAGATGAATGTTGGCGCTCGCTCGCTGTCAGGAGCTCAGTTCTGCAGCGGCGCCACTGAAACTGAAAGGATTCTGTCATTCTGTCGGCCCGGTTTGACATCACCGCCCACATCTGTGTGGACCACTTCACCAGCAGCGCCGACCTGAGAGGAGCCGTTAGCACAGCGGACCCGTCCGGACACAGAACTGTCTGCTGGTTCTGTTGGGCCCAAAACAGAAACACTGTGGTGTCAGAACTGAATCTTCCACTGTGATCTATTAAATCTACTGAATGTGAAGCTGCAGAGACTCTGCTCTGAAGACACCTGCTGCTCTGCCTCCTCTTCCTCCCCTCCTCCTCCTCTTCTCTGTCTTTCCTCCTCTCCTCTTCCTCCTCTCCTCTCCTTCTGTCTCTCCTCCTCTCTTCCTCCTCTGCTCTTCCTCAGCTCTCTCCTCCTCTCCTCTCCTCCTCTCCTCTTCCTCCTCTCCTCTTCCTCCTCTCCTCTTCCTCCCCTCCTCTCCTCTTCCTCCCCTCCTCTTCCTCCTCTCCTCTTCCTCAGCTCTCGCCTCCTCCTCCCTCCTCTCCTCCTCTCCTCTTCCTCCCCTCCTCTTCCTCCCCTCCTCTTCCTCAGCTCTCTCCTCTTCTCTTCTTCAGGTCTCTCCTTCTGTCTCTCCTCCTCTTCCTCAGCTCTCGCCTCCTCTCCTCTTCCTCCTCTCCTCCTCCTCCCTCCTCTTCCTCCTCTCCTCCTCCTCCCTCCTCTTCCTCCTCTCCTCTTCCTCTCCTCCTCTTCCTCCCCTCCTCTTCCTCAGCTCTCTCCTCTTCTCTTCTTCAGGTCTCTCCTTCTGTCTCTCCTCCTCTTCCTCAGCTCTCTCCTCCCCTCCTCTTCCTCAGCTCTCTCCTCCTCTCCTCTTCCTCCCCTCCTCTTCCTCCTCTCCTCTTCCTCCCTCCTCCTCCTCCCCTCCTCCTCCTCCCCTCCTCTTCCTCTCCTCTCCTCCTCCTCTTCCTCCCCTCCTCCTCCTCTCCCCTCCTCTTCCTCCTCTCCTCCTCTCCTCCTCCTCCTCCTCCTCTTCCTCCTCTCCTCTTCCTCCCCTCCTCCTCCTCCCCTCCTCTTCCTCTCCTCCTCCCTCCTCCTCCTCCTCCTCTTCCTCCTCCTCCTCCTCCTCCTCCTCTCCCTCCTCTTCCTCCCCTCCTCTTCCTCCTCTTCCTCCTCCTCCTCCCCTCCTCTTCCTCAGCTCTCTCCTCCTCCTCCTCTTCCTCCCCTCCTCTTCCTCCTCCTCCTCCCTCCTCTTCCTCCCCTCTTCTTCCTCCTCTTCCTCCTCTCCTCTTCCTCCTCCTCTTCCTCCTCCCTCTTCCTCAGCTCCTCCTCTTCCTCTCCTCTTCCTCTCCTCCTCACCTCCTCCTCCTCTCCTCCTCCTCTTCCTCCCCTCCTCTTCCTCCTCTCCTCTTCCTCCCCTCCTCTTCCTCCCCTCCTCTTCCTCAGCTCTCTCCTCCCCTCCTCTTCCTCCCCTCCTCCTCCTCCTCTCCTCTTCCTCCCCTCCTCTTCCTCCTCTCCTCTTCCTCCCCTCCTCTTCCTCCCCTCCTCTTCCTCCTCTCCTCTTCCTCCCTCCTCTTCCTCCCCTCCTCTTCCTCCTCTCCTCTTCCTCCCTCCTCTTCCTCCCCTCCTCTTCCTCAGCTCTCTCCTCCCTCCTCTTCATCCCCTCCTCCTCCTCTCCTCCCCTCCTCTTCCTCCCCTCCTCTTCCTCTCCTCTTCCTCCCCTCCTCTTCCTCCCCTCCTCTTCCTCTCCTCTTCCTCCTCTCCTCTTCCTCCTCTTCCTCCTCAGCTCCTCTTCCTCCTCTCCTCTTCCTCCTCTCCTCCTCCTCCTCAGCTCTCTCCTCCTCCTCTTCCTCCTCCCTCCTCTTCCTCCTCTCCTCTCCCTCCTCTTCCTCCTCAGCTCTCCTGCAGCAGCACAAACACAGCGTCTCTGTGTAGAAGCAGTGTTTGTGTTGACAGGAGGCAGCAACAGCAGCAGCAGCAGCAGCAGAGCCATAATTTGCCAACATGTCTGATCACTTTTATTTTTAAGGTAGATGACAATTAAGTAATGGCTGTCGCAGCCTAACCTGCTATTAGTGTCTCTGTCCTGTCATCGTCGTCCAGCCGGAGACGGCGACACGGTGAAAGGGAGACGAGGAGAAGATGAAGGGTTGTGTTGAGGAGGAGGAGGAGAGATGACAAACACAGCGAGGAGCGAACACGAGAATGTTTTCCTCCTTTTGTAGGCGATAATTTGAGAAACTGCCAACAAATGTTTCCTCTGAGCTGAATGCTAACAGGCTAGCAGTGCTGAATGCTAACAGGCTAACAGGCTCACAGTGCTGAATGCTAACAGGCTAACAGGCTCACAGTGCTGAATGCTAACAGGCTAACAGGCTCACAGTGCTGAATGCTAACAGGCTAACAGGCTCACAGTGCTGAATGCTAACAAGCTAACAGGCTCAGGCTAACAGGCTAACAGGCGCGCAGTGCTGAATGCTAGCAGGCTAACAGGCTCACAGTGCTGAATGCTAACAGGCTCACAGTGCTGAATGCTAACAGGCTAACAGGCTCGCAGTGCTGAATGCTAACAGGCTCACAGGCTCACAGTGCTGAATGCTAACAGGCTCACGGTGCTGAATGCTAACATCAGAACTGAAGACTGAAGCTAAAGGTTTAACACACCTGTAGTTTACAGGAGCGTACCTGTATTTATATTTTAGTCCGGACCAAAGAGGTTGTTTTACAGTTCTGCTCACCGGAGCGAAGACGTGAAGACGGAGAAGCAGGAAGCGTTTTATAGCTACTGACTGTCACACATGGTGACCTGTGTTACAGGTGTTCGTGTGTTCAGCACCAACAGTTCTGGTGTTTGAAGGTCGGAGCTCAGAGTCGCTCTGTCTGTTTGTATTCAGAGTTTCAGAGGTTGAAACTGAGCTAAAGCAAATTTTAATTACTTTAAATAGCAATAAAGAGCTTCAGTGAAAGAGAGACGGAGTAAAGACTGGATCTGATGATCGGAGGAGGAGATGGAGGAGATGGAGGAGAACGGAGCGATGACCCGGAGCTGGTCGGAGAGATGAAGCGGTCTGAACGAGGCTGAGCAGACACACTGACTGGTTATTAGTGCTGGAGGTGTTTGTGTCAGAGCCGCTCTGGATTAGCCGTCGTCCTCTGACACATCATATTTCCTCACCTTTTAATTGGACTGTCACGCCTCGGACCGGCCGCCTCAGGCGAGGGGGGTGATGAGCCTCTGCTGGACGGCTGCCCGGCTGCATTATCTCACGCCGGCTTCACAGTTTGACTTGGAGAAGGAAAATGATCACAGGCAAACAGAGACAACACATCAGCTTCTGCAGGCTGGAGGAGCCTTCAGGTGGCTGCAGTGATAACGGATTCCTGCAAAACTACAAACGCTGAGAAACAGAAGAGTTCGTCCGACTGTGACTGATGATCACGCAGCTTCTCTGCTTCACTCCGGTGTCCTTCAAACGAGCTTCGTCTCAGATTTCCTCCTGATGCAGCTTGTCACCGTCGGGGAATCGACCATAAAGATCGATAATTACGACTGTTCCTGTCAGACAGCGCCCTCTGGTGGCTGTAGCAGGAACAACAGCAGCAAAGGAGGAAGAGAGGTGAAGGAGTATACAGAGAGACAGTCGACAGAGACGAGGTCGGGCTGTGATGACGGGTCGGACCCACTTTGACACCAAGTACATGATGTAAATGTACGTATACGTGACGAGTCCCTGGTGATCGGCCTCTTGAGTCATTATGTGCACTGATATGCTGACACCTGAACCTGAAACCTTCTGACGTCTCTTCGTCTCCTCCAGATCATCATTGTCATCAGTGTTTTGTGCAACAGTCCGATCACACCAGAACTGACGGAGAGAAGTGGAGGAATATGGTTCTGATGGATCAGACTTGTTACCAGATTTGATTTCCCGTCTCTGGTTCTGGTGGATCGTTAGCTTTAGAAACGATGTGTGACGAGCCGTCAGTGTCGGTGTCTTTGAATCCTGAAGTCTTTTCTATCGAGACGTTTCATCATCTTAAACTTAAAGACATTTACAGTATTCTGCTCTGAATAACGATGTGTGTCTCTGAATATCTGAACACTGTCCATTTGTGACCTGAGGGTTTCATACTCGACTGTGATTGGCTCCAAACTAGTAGTGATGTCATAGATCCTGCTGGTACATGGAGGTGTTAAGCTGAGGTGAGCTCAGAGATGAAGGCGACAGCTGACGGCGAGCTGTGCACAGTGAGGTCATTCACTCCGTCTGTTTCTGTTTCTGTTCGTCTCCTCATCAACTTCTATATAACTTAAATTTAACCAGTTTTCCACTCAGGTTATGGTTTGTTGAGACACTACCTGTCCATCTGTGTGTGTGTGTGACTGTATGAATGAAGCTCACCGTGGTTAAACGGGTCTGACGGCGCCGCTCGTCTCCTTCCTGCACAGTGAGACGGTTCTGGTTCCGCTCGGTTACCTTCAGCTCCTCTGCCTCTGTCTCTGGTAACCAGCAGCTCTCAGTGAGAAGCTCCCTGATTGGATGATTAGGAAACACATGACGGCAGAATTTATCCTGGAGGAGTGCAGAGGAGGAGGTAATGGCATCTCGCTCGGTGCAGTGCACTGTGGGTAATTTAGCAGGAGGAGGGCTGAGCAGCACCGCTGTGCGTCTCTCAGCCGGACCTGAGTCGACCTGCTGCGACACACCTGACTGACAGGTGTGGATCAACCCGCCTCCGTCAGACGGCGTCTTTCACTCAGAGCTGAACAGGAAGTTGAACTCTCGAGCTTCAAATTAAAATCATGACTCTCAGCTGTCGAGGTTATCGACGCTCTCGGAATCAGTTTCTACCTCCGGCTCTTCAGATAACGAGAGGAGCGTCGTTAAAATGTTTCCTCCGAGGACGGACAGCTGCTTCACTCCTCGCAGACGACCTGAGCCGCTCGTTAGGAACAAACTGAAGCTGAACGAGACGCCGTCCTGTCAGCGGCGTGAGGAGGAAGCTCTGCTGCTCTCTCCTCCCTCTAAAAGTTTCTGGAGACCCGAACGGTCGACGGCAGCAGCACCAGTGGAGCCATGTTGGTACTGAGCAGGCGTGTTATTTATTCAGTACCAACACACCTGAACAGCCGAGGTTAGAAGGTCGACTCCCAGAACAGCCTGACTGCTGCAGCGGACCAGCAGCAGGCGACTCAGACGATTCGGCAGGTGGAGAAAAATATAGTTTATTGGTCCAGTTCAGCAAACTGTGACGCTCCACCTGCTGCTTCATACGTTCAGCATACAATCCTTCTGACTTATCATAGCTCACAAATTAGTCACTCTTGTTTCTGGATCACAAACAGGATGTTAACTTCAGCGTCCAGAGGTGAAGTCCAGTTTCAGACCCATCCAGACCCCCGACAAATCTCCACACTGGACTTTTCTTGCTCTTTATACTACGTAACGTAACTCAAGTGTTGTACGTGTGTCTGCACGCTGGTGACTGAAGTAACGTCGTTATTTTAGCCTCAACAACTCCAACAACTCCTGAACCCGACCAGACTGAGTGTAACAGAGTCCTGTCCACACCACAGACACACTGTGAGCCGGAGACACATATTAATTCTGTGTCACAACATTTCCAACAGACAGTAAACTCGCCCCTCTCATATATATTCATATATATTCATATATATTCATATATATTCATGTATATTCATGTATATTCCAGCGAACAGACTCGCGCAGCTTCGCGTCCTCCTCGTCCTCCTCGCCGCTGCTCGCCGCCGCTCTGACCTCTTGTTCTACAAGCTGTTGTCCGACCCAACATGGAAATGACAAATTAGAATAAGAGCTTCATTAAGCCGTGGCTGCGTGGCACCTGCTGCAGGTGTGACGTGTAGGAGGCCTCCTGAATGTTCTGCTGCATCGCTGAGGAGAACAGAGATGAAATATTCCACTCCACCATCTGGCCCGATGATGTCACGCATCAGAGGGGAGGAGCCTGGTGAGGAAACGCTGCTGTAAGAGATCTGATGTATGAATCTATCTGTCAGAGACGAGCAGCCGAGCCTCCACTGTCTGTCTGTGACTCCACGTCCCTGTGAAACGTCTCCGTGTGGACTGACGGAGGACATGTGGACATGTGACTGCAGACGGCTGGAGGACATGTTTCAGACGTGTGTTGAACCCAGCGTGACGGGACGACTCGTCATCAGCTGCAGCTTCAGGAGGAAACGTTACGGACACATGTTGGTGTGAGATCGTCTCCTGATGACGCTGACACACTTTAAATAACGATCGGATCCTGTTCAATAATAAATCAGCTGTAATTACATGAACAGTTTCAAGCAAATGTGAGTTCTGCTCTTTAATTATTGCATCATAACTCAGTGTTTAGTGTTAATGTCAGATGAGACAAACGCCTCTGTTAGTTTGCAGCATCTCAAACTGTGTTTTATCACGTCTGAGTGGATGAATCTTCATTATGATGATCAGATCAGATCAGATCAGGAGGATTTCTCAACAACCTGATATAAGATATAACATCAGTGCAGGAAGATTCATCAAATTTAGCTCACGTCTGTGATTCATCCTGCAGATATTATGTATTTATTCTTATTAAAAGGTTTAAAGATGCAAATGTCCAGATTTAAATCTAAACAAACACTGGTTCTTTCTGTGTGTTGAAGGAGGAAACACAACAGCTGGTGTGTGAAGATAAAAGATGAATCCGTCTCTTATTATAAATCTGATTGTACGGAGGTTTAGTTAACTGACGCCTTTGTTTCTGATCCGGTTCTGACCCAAACATCTGCCGTGTGTTGGACTGGGTTCACATCTGCTCGAGCTCGGCTGAAGCGCTCATGCAGCAGAAGCAGCTGCAGTGATGATGAGCACATGTGGTCCGACAGCAGATCTGGGATCAGTGCTGTTCAGGTCCAGCAGCTCCGCCTCTCGGACAGTTCTGAGAACTTTCTCCTGCAGCACAGCACTTCTAATCACCGCGACCCGGCTGACTGAGAGCCTCCGTCCACAGCTCTCAGACGGTCGCGGCGACCTTCAGCTCCACGGTGAGATCGTATCTGCACGTCTGGCTCCAGAACGTCTGCTGACCCGGCAGAACCGAGCCTCTGATAACGGAGCGGCGTCATCACAGAGCTCATTACTGATCACGTCTGGAGATTCACAAACCACGTTACTGCTGATGTGAGAGTGAAGCGGCCGACTCGACCTTTCCGCTGTGTGTTTCATGTGTTAGTATCAGCTCAGAACCGGTTCTCCTCCTGTTCTGATGAGTTCTGATGAGTTCTGATGAGCTCACCCTGTTTGTGCTTCCTGATGAACATTTTGGAACGACAGTGAAGATTTAGCTGAATGATTCCTGTCTGCAGTGAACCGGTGAGCGTACTGACGACTGGGTCACTCTGGTACTGATGAGAACTCAAGAACATGAAGGTTCTGCAGCCGGTTCTGCAGCTACGAGGAGCGGTCTTGAATTTATGGACTATTCAGACACCACAGATCATAACATCAGCAGAAAGTGGATCTTCTGAATCTCGTTCGGGCCTTTTCCACACAGGTGCTGGCTCGGCTCGACTCGGTTTGACCCGGCAGCTCAGCGCAGCGCCGCAGGGATTTGTGTTTCCATGACAACGGGCCGACCTGCCTGAAGGTGTGTCTTTAACCGATGAGGCTCTTGTCAGTAGAGGCTGTGAACACGTCCGTCTCTGCAGGATCGTTAAAGAACAGCTGCTGGTGATTCACTGACAAACACACTGAACTTTTATACGTTCTTCACATTAAAGTCCGTTAATGACTCAGTTAAGAGCTTTAATCAGATCAGGAGACGTTTCAGCGAGAACTCCTGAAGCTAAAGAGTCTGAACACACGGACGCTTCAGACGTGACCGGGCCAACACGCGTGTCTGCGGGGGAGAAGCCGTGTGGTCTGTGATTGGCTGCGGCTGGACGACGTCACTGGCAGCCTGCTTGGAGGCGGGTCGGGTGAGACGGTCCATCACAGCGCAGCCAGCAGAACCTGGCACTCTCACACTGTAATTGAAAGGTAAATCAGCGGCGCGGTCGGACTCGGCAGCTCCGTGTGTTTGTGTAATGAAAAAGACAATGTTGAACAGAACCTCATAAAGAACCGAAACAAAGGAAGACCCAGAACACAGAACCAGCTGCAGCAGAGTTACTGCTTATTGCCTCTGGCAAACTTTCCTATTTGGCTTTACGGCTCCTGATAGAGCCACATTTTATAAAAGCTAGCTGCTGCCAAACAGAAACATAATGATCACCTGGACCCGAAGCAGCAGCGCCGGGCCGGAGCTCAGAACTCAGAACTCCTCCAGCTGCACGGCAGCTTCACCTCAGCAGGAGACGACACGTGTTGTGTTTCCGTCTGTAAAGTAAAGCTGCAGTGTTAAATCTGCAGGAGTCAGAGCAGACGAGGCCTCTCTGTCAGCTGACGCTGTCTGTCATGGCCGACAGTCCGTCCTCCACCTGATCTCCGTCGCTCTGCGGCTGCTGTGTGGCCCGTTTGCCACCTCGCATAGTGACGAGCCCGTCGCCGCCCATCATCTCCTCGCTCTCTGTGGCGGTGAGAGGCAGGCAGCCGTCAGAAGGCGGATGAATAATTTAGCTGTGGTGGGGCTGCGAGGCCCGGCAGACACCGCTAACCCATACAGAGCAGCACCAGCGGGCCGCAGCCGTGTGGCCCGGTCCGACTGAGGCACGCCGGCCGGATCAGCTCTGACATCAGAACACAATTAAACCTTTAGAAAACCCAGTCGGACCTCAGCTGGCCGACTGTCATCATCATCACCAGCGTGAGAAACATGTCAGAGTGAAAAGCTCGAGAGGAGCATCAAAGAACGAGCAGAGATCAGCTGAGAACGGATCAGCTGAGCAGAGATCAGCTGAGCACAGATCAGCTGAGAACGGATCAGCTGAGCAGAGATCAGCTGAGCACAGATCAGCTGAGCAGAGTTAACTGAAAGTCTTTAAATGAGAAGAATTTAGATGATTTCTTCAGAATAACTCGTCACAGCTGCTTCACTCCTCTCCACATCCGGCAGTCACAGATCTGTTATTGAGTCCAGTTTTCTGTCTTTCAGTTGGTTCTGGTCTCCAGCTGGTTCTGATGGACCCGTCTGTCTCTTTAGCTGCTAAAGGATGGATTCAGGATGTTTGTCTGGTGTTTGGGTGTAATTATTAATGTTTCTCGTCTCAGTTTCAGACAGAAATCACTTGAAAAGAAAAGAAGGAGATAATTGTCTGAAGAATACGTTGAGCTGTTAAAGTTCATGTTCATGTTTTGTGTAAAATACTTCTGAGAGATATCACTGAGAGGAAGTTTTCTCCTCTTTCTTCTTCCTTCTCCTGCCTTCTGCTCTTTCAGCTCGTCTTCGTCTCATCTGCAGTTCAGACTTCAGTAACTGAAAATGTGCCTCCGTCTTCCCTGCAGTATTTCCCAGTGTTCTCCTTTTTATGATGCTTGTGTTGTCTCGCTGTGTGTCGCTGCGAGACACAGAAGTTTGCTCCACGAACAGAGCTTGAAGTTCTCATTACTGCCGTCCCCTGTGGCCCCTCTGGGCCCTGCAGAAGATCCTCTGGCTGGAGGACTCTTCGCTGGGCATCGTGGGCGAGAAACATGGAGAGGGTTTTAATCTTGAAAGAGCCAAACGTGCAGCCTGCAGCGTGTCGAGGCTGCTGCAGGAGGAGACGATGACCTCACATAAAGCAGAGCCTCGACACACACACACACACACACACACACACACACACACACACACACACACACAGACACACACAGGAAGTCCAACACCTGCAGGCGGTTCTGAGCTGAACCGTCTGTGAAGCTGGTACCGAAGCTCTCGTTCACTCTGTCAGAGCGCCTGCTGCTGCAGACTGCAGCGTGTCGAGGCTTCCTGTCTGGTCCAAACACAGACCAGAACACAGACCAGAACACAGACCAGAACACAGACCAGAACACAGACCAGAACACAGACCAGAACACAGACCAGAACACAGACCGGGTCGGGCCGTAGAGGAGCTGCTGACTGTGTCGGCTCAGAGTCGTGACCCTCGTCTGCTGACTGCTCATCCACTCCTCTGTTTCTCACAGGAAGTTTTTCACACTCGTTTCTCGTGAGAACAGCTGAGTCAGCAGGACTGAAGGAAAAACAAGAGCCATCGACCCGTTTGTTCTGTATTCTGCTCCAGTTCTGTTCACGCTGACGCTCTGCAGGCAGTGATGGGACGGATCTGGTGGCGCTGTCCTGCATCATGAGAGCGACAGGCAGCAGGTCAGTCTGAACTTTCTGTGACCGCGAGAGGGAAGAACTGACGACTGACCTCATGTATCATCATAAATACTGGAAAGGGACAGAAAATCAGTCATTATCTCAGCCGAGCTCCCTTCAGACGGAGTCATGCTAATGCTAATCATGCTAACAGCTAACTAGAACAATGTTCTGTGACTATGAGACTTCACCTGACTTCATATCAACATGGAGGAGGACTGAGGTTCACTGTTTGAGTGAACTTTATACGACAGCAGGATGGACAGAGTGGGCGTCTTTACTTCACCTCTCTGATAAAACTCACAGCTCACAGTTCATCTCGACTGATCGGAGACGATCCTTCACTCGTGTTGAGACACTTTAGGTCAAATCTCAATAATTATAAAATGCTGCTGGGCTGATTCACTGCAGCAGAGTTTGATTGACAGGTTAGTTAACGAATCATATCTTTGTATCTGTGTGTATATGTGTGTGTGTGTGTGTGTGTGTGTGTGTGTGCTGATCAGTGATCATCTTCAAACATGTAAACAGTTATGAATGTAACTCCGTCTCAGTGATGATTGTTTGAATATCCTGTCAGAGAAGACGTCGTCTCTGAGCTGAACGTCAGAACTTCTTGATTCTTCCGAGACGTTTCAGACAGTTTCTCTCCGTCACGTTGGTGTCGTGGTGGAGAAAATGTCCCCACAGGAATATTACTCATGGTTCATGTAGTGGAGAACATGAAGGAGGATTACTTTCGGCTGACAGTTCTGATCCACTTACAGCCGCAACAGAACCTTAGATTGATTCTCCTGAACCGAGCAGAGGCAGTGTGTGTGTGTGTGTGTGTGTGTGTGTGTGTGTGAGACATTACGTCAGGGGAAGTTCATGTGTCGATCACAAGCCTCGTCTATAAAACAGATGTAGGATCAGTTTGGACCTTCAGTGTGATTTCAACATAAATCATGTTTAAGTATTTATTTATAAACCTGATAACACAAGGTGTCTGGACACAGACTGGACCTGATGTGAGCGTCCAGTCCTGTCAGAACCTTTCATCAGTGACACACACAGGTGTTACGCCTCTGTTTTTTCCCAGAATCCTCAGTGCTGCTGGCTTCAGTCTCCTCTGAGTTAGATTGTCTCTTTTGGTCCACAGATTTCCTGACCGAACTCTTTGTGTGCTGGAATCATGTAGGGATTGTTTGAGCCTGTGGATGTTTCCGTCAAACCAGCTGTTTTTAAAGAGACTTGTAGAGATTCCAGACATTTTTGTCGGAGCATCTCCACCTGTGATCATGACAACCGAAACAGGTATTTAAAGCCAAACCGTGACGTTCTCCTGACTTACCAAACAAAATAGAAATAGAACAATTCAACCTGAACAAACTTACAAAGAAACGTTTAGTTTCAGATGAATAAAACTCACCGAGCCTCTGCGAGCTCTCTGGGCTCACAGACAGAACTCTGCTGACACTGGGTCAGATTTATGAAGCTGATCCACGTGGATCTGCTGAATAAATCTCCATCATCGTGTGAATGAGCCATAAATGAGTCATAAATACATGTGAGCTCAGTCGATCACGTATCGATGCTCGCCCGCTCCAGCCGGCGTTCAACCTGTCGATAGAAGAACAGAAGGAGGTGGTTCATTGATCGGTGGTTTCCCAGCAGGGTCGGAGCATCTGTCAGAGACGTCAGCATCACGGCTGCTTAAAGCTCCGTCACTGTCACTGATGGATCACATGAAGCGACTGGCAGCGACGTCTCCATCAGGTTACTGCTCCGTTATCAGAGCAGACCTTTGTACAAACGGAGGTGTTTCCTGAGGATGTGCAGCAGATGTTCTGATCCTCTGAACAACAAACAATAGACCACATGAAGGTTTTGTACAGTAGAAGTGATAAATGTCTGCTGGTCTCATGTACGAAGTGTTTAAAAGTGCTCCTGAGCTGATTCATCGGCTCACGCTGACTCTGCAGCTGCAGACTGTGACTCACATCTGAACCACACAGAGAACCAGGAAGCACAAATTAAAAGATAAATTACAAAGTGACTTAACTGGAGCTCTTTGTTCTGAACCAGAGACGACGAGAAGAACAAATCTGATTTACTCTCCTCTGAGTTTTGTTTTCTCTGACCTCTAACGAGTCACAGGACGGCAGCTAAATGAGCCAGTTGTCATCTGTTTATAGAAATGATGTCATCATCAGAGTAAACGTCTCCCACACTGAACTATTCAACCACTGATCTCTGTGACCTCACAACATCTGGCTCCTCCCTGTGACCTCACAACACCTGGCTCCTCCCTGTGACCTCACAACA
>CM077785.1:36750903-36783403 GCA_039737535.1 Lagodon rhomboides
ATACTGAACCCAAACTGCTCCTGGTGTGCTGCTCGGCACCTTGCAGGCAGCCACCACCATCAGTGTGTGAATTACTGTAAGTCACTTTGGACAAATGCCCTAAAATGTAAATGGGTAGTAGCTGCTAGCTCGTTTAGCTTCGTACCGTTAGCTTCAGGTTATTGTTGGAGAAACTTGCCGTGCAGGTTGAACTCTGAGGTGGCTGTTTGTCGTAGCAACAGAGATTTTAACAGTAACACACAGACAGCAGAAGAAGAGGAGAATAGACTTCATCCCAGCTGTCCTTTACTTGTCATCGTGTGTTTTCTTGCTCCTGTCTGACAGAAGTGAACCTGCTGCTGTGTGTCGACCTCTGATGCTCACAGAGTGAATCTACTGTCCTGTCAGATCTGAATCTGAGTCCTGAGGTTTATTTAAGAGCACAGCCTTCCTCGTCCCTGTGGCAGGCTTGTGTTTTAACGCGTCGGGCTCCAAGGCTGTAAAGTGTACGTGGAGCGGAGAGATTAATATGTCGAGGCGCTGAGCAGTCTTAAACTTTCTCAGCTCGGGAGGTAATTATGATAATTTATTCCCACCCAGAGAGCAGGGCTCATTAAAACATACAGGTAGCCTTGTCAAGTCGAGGCCCATCACAAACAGGCCCGTGGCCCGTTCTGGACCCCGACCCACTCGTTAATAATTGCTGCCGGAGAGCAAGGTATTCCACTTTCCCTGCTCCTTGTTAGTCCGGCTGCTCGGCGCTCTGCTGGCCTCCAGCTCGGCTTTACAAGCCCACAGACAAGCCTGACGAGTGATTAATGCCGAGGTTACACCATCCTGGAACTCTGCTCTTTTTATCAGATAAACTCTGCACTCAGGAGCCAGATGACAATTACCAGCTGTTATAGATTTCATCCATTACAGCTGCAGTCGGCAGGATTTTTTATTTAAAAATACATCTGTCTTATCAGCCTGGACCACAGAGTGATGCTGCGGCAGAGACGAGGCTGCGTCTCCTCGTAATGAAACTCTGTGGATCAGCAGACGCTCTCAAATTAAATCCAGAGGAAGGAATTCATCTAAATGCTGTAACTCAGGAGAAACGCTGGAAACTGAACACCTGAACAGCTCTGAGAGGTTTTATCAGAGAGTCTGACTCACCAACATGACTTAGAGTAGCTTCTACTGACCGGAGTGACATCACACGATGACCTCATACTCCTGCGTACACACGATGTGTGACATCATAGACTTTGTATCATCTACATTGTACTTGGATAGTTCACAGGTGAAGCTGTTTATATTTTATTATTCGATAGTTTCTGCATCGTTACCCTTCGTCACGTTTTGTCCTCCACATGTATCTGAGACCTTTAGTTAAAACAGTCACTTTGTAGATTAATGCTATTGATCGTTGATAAGCTGTTAACATGACGTGTGACCATCAGATGTGTGTTGTGGCGGGACCACAGCGTGGTGATGACTGTCAGCAGGTTCGTTCAGTCCAGCCTCATCAGCTGACCCTCCACCTGACTCACAGCTCCCATGATGCCTTGCATGAATTATAGGCACAACTTCCGGTGCGTCCGAACACTTAACTGGACCCAGGATGCTGATCCTCTGTCTCATGTGTCTGATGATGATGGAGCGCCTCGGCTGGTCCCTGTTGTTCTGGGAGTTGGTGCTGATCGACCCGTTCAGTGGTTTGGTGTGAGGATGTGTTGTTAATTGAATATGTTGGTTGACTCATTGATCCTTCGTGTCGGTGACAGGATCAATGGATCAGCTGACTGAGCGGCGTGCACGGAGCGGTCCTGGTTCTGAAGGAGCAGACGGGTTCGCTGCCAGCTTCATCTTGGACCTGTGATTGTTCTGTGCGCCACACTTTCAGAGCTCAGTGCTGAACTGTCCTGCAGCCTGAGGTGATGGAGTCACAGCAGAGAGGATCGTAGAGACGCTGCAGCTCCTGGAACATCATCATCGTCTGATCGTGAAGAGGATTTCCAACAAACAGACTCCGTCCCATCAGGAGGAGCACTGAGCAGGACCTCCTCTACGTCTGTCTCCATGAGACACTTCCTTCATCCCAACACTCTCTATGAGTTTCTCCTCCCTGTCAGTCTGCCTCCTGTGAGTTTCCCCTCGGGGATCAATAAAGCTGAATCTCATCTCGTCCTCCCAAAGGAAACCTGGAAGAGTCTCACAGCTCTGCGACGTGAGCTGATCAGAAGCAGGAGCAGCTCGTCGCAGATGTTTCTACACTCGTCGTGTCACTGAAACAGGAGTCAGAGACGTCAACACATTCCTCACCGGATTATAATAACTTTTATTCTGCGCTGACGGCTCGTACAAACCTCCACAGACGCGTCCTGGCAGACTGCATCCGTCACACAGATAGATAATCAAAGAGGAGAGAACTGCTGAACCCAATTAAAATGTGCACAAAGCTGAGTCTGCTGCTCGACCCACATTCACAGTATTCACAGTATTTATGTCATCATGAAATATGTAATTATCACGGCTCCTCCTCCTGCGTCACAGAGTCAGCTGATGCGTGCTGTCGGCGGCTCTGATTGGACGTCTGATCTCCTGCAGCATCAAACATCTGCTCCTGTTTGCTGTGTTCCTCCTCAGCTTCAGTTCTGGTTAATGATCGTGCAGCTGAAGTCGTGATCAGGCAGGAATCACCCTTCAAACACTCGCTGACGTCACGAGGACAGCAGGTGGTGGAGCGTCTCCGTGCAGCCCGCCCTCATTATCAGCGCCGGTACAAGTGTCCTTGTTAGCGGCGTCCAGGCGCCGTGTGTGTCCTGCCGGCTGCTGGCGAGCTCTATGAGCAGAGCGAGTCAGGTGCAGATGGCGGCCTCACCTGCGGGTCACCCTCTGTTCCCTCCGGCTCGCCAGAGGGGCCCGACAGCACAGCTAATATAGAACACGGCCGAACCGGCGCTGACAGCAAAGTCCACACGGGAGCCTCCAGTCAGCTGAGTGTGTGTGTGTGTGTGTGTGTGTGTGTGTGTGTGTGTGTGTGTGTGTGTGTGTGTGTGTGTGTGTGTGTGTGTGTGTGTGTGTGTGTCAGAATAACACAGCTACAGGGGGTTAATTGATCGACGGCGGTTGATTAACGACCCCATGATTAGTTGGCCAGAGATTCTCTCTCCACCTGAAACTCCCCGAGCGGTTAGAGACGCTCTCGGGACGACTCCTCCCTCACAGCAGGGCTCCACCTGCTCGGTGATGGAGCACCTGACAGGTGCAGCGGAGGCTAACGAGCCGGATGCTAACTGTAAAACACAAAGCAGAGCTGATCTGTTGGATCTCTGGCTGAACACAGTCGCCATCATGAATTCAAAATACATGTTCCACTTTATGTTTTCTGTTGTGACGACAGTTTGTGATGGTTTTAGGGACGAAGACAAGATTATATTGTGACTTATAATAACTGTTTCTGTCCACAAAAACACTCAACGTTGTCTTGAACAGTGGTGTTTGGCTTGACAGCTCTCTCAAAATCCTCTTGGTTAGGAGTCAGAAAACATCACACCGGCTTAAACTACCTGATTAGTCTCCACAAGCACAGCTGATCAGAGTCCAGTCCTGGTTCTGACAGGTCCGGACCTCACAGCCCTGCAGGTCACCATAAAGTCTGCAGGTCTTGACGGCTCTCAGGTGGATCTGCAGACTCCAGCTTGGCCTGAGTTCAATGTTTACCCACAATCCATTGCAATATGGATGTGATGTTGTAGAACTCATCATGAATGTGTAAAACAACGACGTTACTTGAATCGTGTTGGTCAGAGAAAACCTTCCACCACATCACGATACAGACGTGTTGGCGTCAGCAGCCGTCGAGTTAATCCACCACATTTTATGATCATACTCTCTCGTGCTGTCAATCATCGACTCACACGCTCGCAGACCTGACGTGATGACAGCGAACACGCCGCGGCCCGAACGACTGAAGCCCTGGAGGCCCGGTCCGGTCCGGCGGGTGGAGATGTGGAGTCGGCCCGTATAACTGTGACGTGGAGCTGATGTGACACATATTGTAGAAATGTGGCTGTGATGTTTAATCATTCAGATTATTGTGTTGAGTCAGTTACAGCGAGCTGAGACGATGTGATGGGTTTGAGTTCAACTGAGCTGACGGAGCAGAAACATGTAGACGACACTAATATAAAACCATGTACAAGGTCCAGTCCGTCTATAACTGTAGAATATCTTATATATATTTCTTTAACAGTGTGAGCAGCTCGTCTCCAGCAGCTGTCAGCGTCTCGTACGTACATCCATTAAAACAGATAAATGAGGCCTGAGGCAGCTTCAGCAACACACCAATCAGAGACTAAACACGCCGCTCTCCAGCATAATTGCTGCTAACGCGCCGCTCCTCCACTCCGGGCTCGCTGATGGATGCCTCCACCTACTCCGCCATGCTTTTATAAATAGATCACTTGGAGCGGAGTGGTTCCCCGATGCCTGAGCTTCCACCTGGGACATTCCTCATTTAACAGGGAGGAATTAGCATATTAGTGCCATTTCAGAGCCGATCCAAGAGCCGCCGCCGCTGCCAAGCCTCGTCCTGATTCCACCGGAGCCGAGCCAGAGCCGCCGGCCAAGAAGCTCAGAGACGGAGGGAGAGATGAGACGGAGGGAGAGAGATCAGAGACTTCACTTCTTCCATCTTCACACCCACAGCTCCTCTTTTAGCCTGAGCATCCTCCCTCCTCCGTCACCGTGCAGAGAGGCTGAGGATCCCCTCCGTCACTCCGTCACTCCGTCAGAGGAGGCTCAGCGACAGGAAGTCGTGTTGGTTTAACTCGACTGCAGCTCGTCCTGACGCCTGACGGCTCGCAGGGACGAGGAGCGTCATCAGTCTTTGTGTTGACTCGTTCATTCATCAGCACAGTTGTGATGTGCCGTAATGCAATAACTTGTCATTACAGTTTCTCTCGTATTACAGCGAAGCAATTCATAATTCATGTTTGAGTTCGAGAACGGAAACTTTGAAATGAGTTTGAGTCGGAGGAAACGAGGGACACGTTCAGACATGACAGGTGATCGTGTGCTTTTGTTCAGGACTCGTCACTCTGGAAACCAATTTAACATCACGCTGCTGCACGTATTATTCTGCCGCCAGGCGAGATGGATCTGCAAATGGTTCTGATCCGACTGGCAGCCAGCCGCTGTTATTAGCAGGGCTCAGTTATTAGACGTTATCAGGTAATCTGACGCTTATATTCTCGATTAGTAGATTCATTTTTTAACTGTAGTTTGTTTTGTCCGTCCAAAAGTCCCAGACTCAGAAGTATAATCTGATGTGGACGTCGGACAGAAGCAGGTTTGGAGCAGAAGAAGACGGATGTTCTGATGTGTTGAACATTTTAATAAAGGAGCAGAATCAATATCTTCTTCCTGACTCGTCTCAGGGGTCCGATTGGCTCGTGCCGAGGTGACCGGAGTCAAAGTGGAGCCTTCAGACGTCAGCTGATTAGTTTCCTGACCGTCGCTTCAGCTCGTTCTGTTACAGAAGCTGTTTGCTGAGACAAAGTCATAATAATAATTAGGACGTAATGAGCCGTAATGACCAAACGGATGTTTTGTAATTATGTTCTCATATTTTTGTGTTGATGCACAGTGACATTGTGAAAGCAGCCTCTGAATGTCAGGAAGGTTTTCTAGCTTTTATTCTTTCTGCAGGTTTAAAATGATGCAGACGTGTCTCCTCCTCTGAACACATGTTGATGCCAGCAGCAGAAGTCTTCACTGCTCCTGTAAACTGCTCCGAGGTCTTTAATGTTCCTGTAGGGAAATCTTTGTGGTCGTCCAATTCTAAAGGACAAAAACAGAACCAGCAGGTCCAGACTGCTCACTGAGCTTCATCTGAGGACTCGTATGACGTGTAGCTGTCGGGTCGAGGCCTTTATAGATATCAGAGAGCAGGAGTAGGTTGTTGATCTCCACTGTAGCTGCTGAGCTAACAGTGTTAGCATGCAGCGTGAGCTAACAGTGTTAGCATGCAGCGTGAGCTAACAGTGTTAGCATGCAGTGTGAGCTAACAGTGTTAGCATGCAGCCCGTCTGCAGAGGCAGAGCGAGCTGGAGCTACATCAGGGTGTGAATCATGTTCAGTGCTGTGAACTGTCCCTTTAAGAGACCGAACCAGAGTTTTCTTAAACGAGGCTCTTTTTATCTGTTGAAACTGAATATTTAAACTGTCGTTGGTTCCATCGGACGCACGAGTCCATTTGGACGTTGTTGGACATCTGGTCTGGGACGTCCGTGTCTTCTATAACTCGGCTCTTCTTTACGGCTCGTCCGGAGCCAGATGCTCTGCAGGTGTAAAGCAGCAGATGCAGCCGTGTGTCCCGGCAGCACTGAGGGATTGTGGGTGAAGGTAAAGACGAGGTCGTCTCTCTGAGTTCAGGCTCCCGTCTGCAGCTCCGCCGTCCAACAAGGCACCAGGCGCTAATAGAAACTGAGCTTGTTAGGCAGGACGCCCGTCTCCCAACGACGTCTTCATCAGCCAGGAGTCGAGACGAGTTCCTGTCTGTCTCCATCTGCTGATCTCGTCCCTGAGCTCGTCTGTCTCTCAGTTATATCGTCTGAGCTCGTCTGTCTCTCAGTTATATCGTCTGTCTCTCAGTTATATCGTCTGTCTCTCAGTTATATCGTCTGAGCTCGTCTGTCTCTCAGTTATATCGTCTGTGCTCGTCTGTCTCTCAGTTATATCGTCTGTCTCTCAGTTATATCGTCTGAGCTCGTCTGTCTCTCAGTTATATCGTCTGTCTCTCAGTTATATCGTCTGAGCTCGTCTGTCTCTCAGTTATATCGTCTGTCTCTCAGTTATATCGTCTGTCTCTCAGTTATATCGTCTGTCTCTCAGTTATATCGGTCCGTGCTGTGGTTCTGTGGTTCTGCCTCCCTGCAGACGCTCAGCGGCTGATTGGCCATTTAATATTTAATCTGTGTGAGTGAAGGTTTGGCAGCGCGGCTGCTGTCTGTCTGCAGTCGGCGCTCTGCCACGGCTGCATTGTGAGCGAGAACATAAAGAAGGACAATGCCAAGAAGAAGAGACTAATTTTATTCTTCACTCTTTAGCTCGGTGCAAAGTGCCAATTAGCTCCTCGTTCAGAGCGACGAGGAACACGGAGAGGAACTTAGTTTCTCCCTTTAGTGAGACAAGAGTTTGTACGAGCGGAGAGGAAGGAGAAGGAAATCAGGCTGCAGATTAAATAGGTTTGAATTTATTGATGTTTTTATGCCTTTTTAGCTGGAACTGTTGTGCTGAATTCAATTTCCATCAGGAGGGAAAAACACGGAGGGAAGCAGGTGTCTCACTGCGAGATTAAACCTGCACGCAACGTAGAAACCAGAAACCAGCCGAGCTGCAGAGCTGCTGCTGCTGGATAACTACTACTACTAATAATAATAATAATAATAATAATAATAATAATAATAATAATAATAATAATAATAATAATAATAATAATAATAATAATGGATTTATTTAGGTAAAGATGATACTTTGGGTTAAAATAACTCCACAGGTTCACATCACCTCATTAACGTAACGTTATCTCACCTGCAGAACAAATCAGTCTTCACTCTTGGTCACGTTCAGAACTTAAACCCGGTTCTTCTGGGGAAAAGTCCAGCTGATGTCCTGTATTTATACTTCTGTCGCTGCTCACGGCACCAGAGAGGAGATGATGTCAGAGTGTCGAGGTGTCCGATATCAGTAACACAACAATATTATTGAACTGCAGCCGAGTGAGGAGACAAGTTGTTGTTAGCATGTTGTTAGCTGCATGCTAACGTGAGGAGGCTGAGCAGCAGCATGTCGTCAGCTGGATGCTAACTGGAGGCTAAATCCTGACATACAGGAGAACTAAACCTAAACATTTCCTCTATAAGCTTCTGATTCTGCTGTAATTCACCAGGTTGGTTTGAACGTCAGCGTCTCTGCTGGCAGATCTGAGTCGATCCTCTCGTCTGCCTGAGTGAATATCAGATTGATTCAGAAGCTTCAGATGTAACAAACATGAAGACAATATTTTCAGCGATGAAGAGAAAAGCAAACAGTCTTTGTGTCTCACCTGCAGTAACCGGAGAGGCGTCGAGGCGTCGAGGCTCAGAGGGATGAGTCACGGCGTCTTCGCCCTCCATCATCACACACAAACAGCTTCTGTGTTCCTTTGATTCACTCGCAGTGATTTCATGCACAGTTAACTTGTTTTCCCTCCGTCGTCGTGAAACTGGCAGCTCAGAAACAAACCAGGCAAACTGTTCATGGAGACGCTCCTCCGTCGTGTCCTCGCCCTCCTCCTGTTTTATCTGCTCATTACACCCACCTGTTCCTCGTCCTTAAGCCTGAGCTCTGAGACACGCCGGGTTCAGCAGGTGTTAAACATACTGAAGCAGAGTGGACGGTGCTCCATCAGCAGCAGCCCGGCAGGAGGCCGAGGATGGAAAGTGGTCAGCAGGTAATTATGTGATGGGTAAAAGCTTCCTGAGCCGAGGCTTCGTCTGCACAGCAGGAACTCTGCAGCCTCTTACACCTGCTGGAAGTGGAAAATGTCTGTGACTCGGAGGTTTGGAGGAGCTCAGGGACTCTCGCTAACACAGCAGGTGGAGGAGAGTCCGACTCCTCGGACAGAGAGACAGACCAGAGACTGAAGCTGCTGAACCTGAAGGAGGCGACGCTCCTCTGCAGAGTTACAAAGTGTTTGATTGGCCCTTTAAAGAGTTCAGTGAACCGGCTGTGTGTTTGTGTGTTTGTGTGTTTGTGAGGCGGCTGTGTGTTTGTGTGTTTGTGTGTTTGTGAGTCTGCAGCAGTGACGATGTTTTCACTCGCTCCTCGTAAAGCTGACGGTCTCAGACAGGAAGCACGTCGCCTTCACTGTCGCCTGTAAATCTCAGTTTATGAAGCTGCAGTAAAACGCTCTGATGGTGCTGATCGGCCCGAACACAACACATACGGTCCAGATTACTCTGTGTGTGTGTGTGTGTGTGTGTGTGTGTGTGTGTGTGTGTAAAACAGGAAACTCATTTTACATTTTGTTTATTTTATAAACGTTTCCTGTTTTTTTTTAAATACTCAAATATCATTTAACACTTTTTAATTTGTATCTTTCATAAAAACAATTTTCCAAATATATTTTTTTACTGTAGCAGATGAAACTCTTCAGTTTAATTCAGTAATTACAGGTATGATTGACTGATATTGGCTCATAACATGTTAACATTATCACCTGTTGGCAGTTTGACAGCAGCTTGTTGAATGTTTTATGAGCTGTAATCAGTTTTTTCACATAAATATTGATTAAATATATAAGTTTTCACTTAAATGTATTTGATAAACTCAACTAACGAGACATTTCTGCATTGTGAGGAGAATTTTTATTATAAATGTTCTTATTCAAAAGTGATTGAATAGTTTTAATATGCAGAAATATTATTGATTAAACAGTAAAAAGCCAAAAAATAATCGTCTGAAACTAAAGCTGATGATTTAATAACTGTGATGCTCAGACGCTGTCTGTCACTTTAAAGGAGCAGTCTGTAGTTCAGGTGAAGAAATATTAATGAGCAGAGAAAGATCCTGATTGGCTGAATAAACAGAGTGACCGAAGGACGACACAGTTTATACTGTGTTTACATGTGGCGGACCCCGCCACCTCTCCAGCTTCACACAGAGCTGTGGGACCTTGTGTTCCTCTGAGAGCAGCTGGTTGACTCACTGATGGAGACACTTTGTGTTTTCACCTCATGTTTTATTACAGCATCTTTAGTTTTCCTGAAGTCTGACTCCGTGTACGTTTTGTGCTGAGAGCTTGTTCACCTGGATCTGTACGTGACATCTCACCAGGTGAAGGGATAAATACTCAGATACCTAAAGTAGAGTAAAAATACTCCATTACATCATTAAGCAGTGACACGTGTGTGTTTGCTGTCAGGCAGCTGAAGCTGATGATGCTCAGCCGTCTGCAGACGCTGACGTCCTGACGGAGCAGACGAACGAGCTGCTGCAGCGGCGGAGCTGCCGGCTTCTCCGTCACCGTCAGCGTGATGTATTAACCGTATTAACTGGCTCTAATGAGGTGATTACTTTGGGAAACGGATGCCTCAATTAGCTCATGTTTCTCTGCTGGTGTGGTAGGTGAACCTCCCGGGTGGTGTGAACGCCTCCGTCATTTTTTAAAGCAGTAAGTAGGAAACGGACTGAAGACGACAGCAGCTGTGGATCCAACGGCACACACACACACACACACACACACACACACACACACACACACACACACACACACACACACACACACACTCTCACACACACACACACACACACACACACACACACACACACACTCTCACACACACACACACACACACACACACACACAGTCGTCTCCTCTCAGAGCTTTTATCTGTCCTGTACGTCTGCAGCTCTCTCTCAGCGTCCGGCTCTCTGCTCTCTGACCGTCACACTGCCGTCCTGAACAAAGCGCCTCACATTTCCGGGCCATCTCTGCTCCGTCTGTGGACCGGCGCCGGCCCGGCAGTGTAATCTGTCTCTGCTTTAACATGCATCGCAGGCAGGGGAGCAGACTTAATCTGGCCTGTGATAGCCGGCCGGCGAGCTGCAGGCCGGAGCAGCATCACCAGAGCAAATCGCTGAGGGGAGATTCATTGTCGGCTCTGTTGTTGGAGCAACTATCTCTGTGAAACACGCCGAGCTGAGCTGAACGACATTTTAAAAGCCCACAGAGAGCTGGACGCCGCGAGACGAGTGTGTGTTTATGCAGAGAGCGATACGGAGGGAGAGCCTGGAGCGTTTCCACTCAGCAGTCAAGTGTTTCTCTGCTGCTGTTAGCAGAGCGCTGCGTCTCTGAGCAGCTCGCCGCGTCTCTGAGCAGCTCGCTGCCAGGATTCACAGCGTGAAGCCGCCGGGTCAGTACGGACGACAGGACGGGCCTCGGAACAACGTGAAGGAAGGAATGAGCTGCCAGTGTGTTGAGGATTGCTCAATGGGTTTTGGGCAGAGCGCAGACAGTCGAGTACATGAGGAGGAAGAAGGAGTGGGGAGGTTCTGGATGAAGGACGGAGCCTCTTCATATTCATGACACTGTGTCTGTTTGTGTTTGCAGCTTAGAATAGAATAGACTTTATTTGTCATTGTACAGTGTACAACGAAACGAAACAGCTTCATGATGTTCTGTAGTTAGAATTCGACTGCACCACAGTTTCCTCCTGATGATCTCCAGTCAGTGAGGTGTTCTGGTCCACAGAACAGTTCTGGAGACTTGATTTAAACATCAGATGTCTCCACACAGCTCGTCTGCTGTGATCACAGTCTGCAGCAGAGACACATCACTAACTGATCTGAGACCAGATTTATTAACATGAAGTCTTCATGGAGCTGCTCGGTTCAGGATCAGTCCTAATCCTGACTGTATCTGGACCCGGTGGTGCGGTCCGGTCTTGAACCCGTCTGTACTGTCTCTGTGTCAGAGTGCAGACGGTGTTTTGACCTGAACGGTTGTACAGACGGAGAGAAGCTGAGCTCGTTGATGCTCTGGTGGAGGAGAGTTCGTCCTCACTCGGCCTCTCTGGTCTCCGTCCATCCATCATCTCTCCTCCGTCCTCCTCTCGGGTTGAACCGGTCCTGGGAGGCTCTCAGAGCTCCGCATGTCAAACACAACCTCCACAGAACCTCCAATAAATCATGTCACCCTCGGACCACCTGAGGATTAGAGGAGGAGTGACCGAGGCTTCATCTGGACTCGTCCTCCCTCCGTCCTGTCACACACTGTTTGTCCACGAATAAATCTGCACACACATTATCACACAGAGGACAGGCCTCGCTCCGGACCAGACAGTGCCGGGTCATCAGGTACAGCTGGGAGGTTCTGGACATTTACATCTCTTTCTGGACATTTTGTGTCTCTTTCTCGATGCTTCGCCTCTCTTTTGATTGTTTTTACATCCGTCTGTGGACATTTTGTGCCTCATTACGGATGTTTGGCGTCATTGCATCATTTATTTATGTCGCTTTCTGGACATTTTGTGCATCTCTGTTGTCCTTTTACGTCTCTGTGGACACTCTTTGTCTATATTTAGCACCGTTCCATGGATGCTTCACGCCTCGTCACAGTGTCGTGTCTCTTCATAATCATTCAGTTTCTCTTGTGTTTTCTCTGGACGGTCTCACTCTGACATTTAACCGGTTTGGCCCCTGAGCTCGAGTCCAGTTCAGGAACCGTCCCTGTGGACAGCAGAGACGTGAGGAGAGTGAAGGACGTGTTGACACTGCAGACGGAGAGGAGGTTTGTCAGACTGCAGCGGTCTGACTGAGCTGAGTGTTGCTGTGTGACGATCAGAAGCAGAAGCAGTTTGGAGGCTTCGCTGCAGATTTACATCGTCAGAGAGTCCGTGATTCAGACGAGTAAACCTCGAGTCTCTCGCAGATAAAGCTCTGAATCTGTGAAGCTGAATGATGTGGAGACGCCTCCTCCTGAATTAAAGCTGCTCGCTGTAACTGGAAGTGTGCCATTCAATTAGCAGAGGTCAGCCACAATTTAATTGGCAGCTCGCTCATTATTTAAGACTCTGAGAGGGTTTGGACCCTTCACCTCCCGTCTGCGCCTCCTTATTCCTCTCATGACCTCTTCACCTGCCCCCTCCCCCGCCCTCCGCCCGAGGCGGCGGCGGCGAGGTGAGAACGGAGGGCGATGTAGGACAAATGAATTAACAGCATCAGATTAAACAGGATTAGTCCGCTCGGTGACGGAGACGGGCTCGGCTGCCTAATGAATTATGTAACACAAAGAGTCCTGAGCAGATTTAATGGCTGCCACCGAGAGTGTGTGTGTGTGTGTGTGTGTGTGTGTGTGTGTGTGTGTGTGTGTGTGTGTGTGTGTGTGTGTGTGTGTCAGATATTAGAGGGCAGGATTTGTCGAGGAATAACGTGATGATGGGGCTGAAATGTGTGAATGAGCAGCGTCTTCTCTAACAGCTTGAGTGGCGCTCAGGTGTCAGGTGGGTGTAGAGACGTATGATTGGTCCTGA
This sequence comes from Lagodon rhomboides, assembly GCA_039737535.1. NCBI lineage: Eukaryota > Metazoa > Chordata > Actinopteri > Spariformes > Sparidae > Lagodon > Lagodon rhomboides. The sequence goes on from CM077785.1 coordinate 36,763,950, forward strand.
TGAAAGGATTTGTGGTTACGAATTAACTTCAGGGTTAAATCTGGATCCTGAGCTGGTTCTTCTTCCTCTCTGGAACACGGCAGCATGGATCCTGGAAGATCCCGTGGAGCTCGTCCTGAGAGGAGACCTCCTGTCTTCTTCTTCAGTCCCTCTGGTTTCCGCTCAAAGTCATTTCATCGTGTTTTAATATCATCGTACAACAGAGACGGACAAATCTGGGTTCATTTTATGAGATTGTGTCTTTGTAGCACAGCTTCATGTCTCTTCGTGGACGCTGTGTCTCTGTGTGGAGTCTACTGAGGTGACGACCTTCTTCCTGTGATGGATCGTTAGTGAAGCCAGATATCAGAAACCTGTCGTGGGCACAAGGAGCTCTGGAAGACTTTCATGACATTTGTTCACATGAAAAATGACAGAAATAGTTGTGTAAAGAGTGAAGGAAGAGAAAAGATTGTTTCCAAAGCTGTCGGTCCAACAGACGGTTCAGACCGTTGGTACTGGTGCCGTGAAGTGTGAGGTCGGATCCAGGAGGAAAGCTGCTGGTTCAATCTTTTATGATTTAACTCCATCAATCTGTCATTTCTACCCTGAACTGAATGATCAGTGTCTCATCTGCAGACCCTGCAGGCTGATCATGGATGACATCACATCCACACTGCTAACTGTAGCTGCTGTTAGCTCAGTTAGCTGTGCAGCTAGCGGTCCACACTGGGAGCTCAGAGCACCAGGAAGTGTTGGAGCCGGACAGGATGAGGCTAGCTGGTTAGCATGCTAACTTCAGTAGGTATCTTTACAACAGAATATTTTCATGTATTTTTCACATTCAGTCTTAAATGTCAGTTCATTTTAACGTGTTTTCAACTAAAACTCTTGTTGAATGCAGCTTTAAGTCAGACTCACATGTCAGATGAACCGAGTGTTGATAAGCTGAAGCTGCCGTCACTGAAGTGAACGAGGCTGCAGCACTAAAGTCTGCAGACGGAGACGAGCAGACACACGAGAAGATGTAGTTCACACTGGTGGGAAAGACTCCGTCACATGTAGGCACATAGAGAATCATCCGTAACGTATGTGAGACCTGCAGCACGGCGACGCCTCGCTGGCCTGATAAACCACAGAAACGTCAGCTATCACCCACCACTTCCTGTTTCATGATGCCAGTGATGACGAGGAGGTCGACTAAAAAAGCAAGACGGGAGGAGAAGCAGCCAGAAACCGAGACGGACGAGGAGGATTAGAAGAGGGAGCAGAGATAGAGGAGAGGAAGAGGAGGAGGAAGACATGAGGAGGAAGAGGAGGAGGAAGACATGAGGAGGAAGATTAGAAGAGGGAGCAGAGATAGAGGAGAGGAAGAGGAGGAGGAAGAGAGGAGGAGGAGAGGAGGAAGAGGAGGAGGAAGAGGAGGAGGAAGAGGTGAGGAGGAAGACGTGAGGAGGAAGAGGAGGAGGAAGATGTGAGGAAGAAGAGGAGAGGAGGAAGAGGAGGAGGAGGAGAGGAAGAGGTGAGGAGGAAGAGGAGGAGGAGGAGAGGAAGAGGTGAGGAGGAAGAGGAGGAGGAGGAGAGGAAGAGGTGAGGAGGAGGAGGAGGAAGAGGTGAGGAGGAAGAGGAGGAGGAAGAGGAGGAAGAGGAGAGGGGAAGAGGAGGAGGAAGAGGTGAGGAGGAAGAGGAGAGGAGGAAGAGGAGGAGGAAGAGGTGAGGAGGAAGAGGAGGAGGAAGAGGAGAAAGAGGAGGAGGAAGAGGAGGAGGAAGACGTGAGGAGGAAGAGGAGGAGGAAGAGGTGAGGAGGAAGAGGAGGAGGAAGAGGAGGAGGAAGACGTGAGGAGGAAGAGGTGAGGAGGAAGAGGTGAGGAGGAAGACGTGAGGAGGAAGAGGTGAGGAGGAAGAGGTGAGGAGGAAGAGGTGAGGAGGAAGAGGAGGAGGAAGAGGTGAGGAGGAGGAGGAGGAGGAAGAGGAGGAAGAGGAGAGGAGGAAGAGGAGGAGGAAGATGTGAGGAGGAAGAGGAGAGGAGGAAGAGGAGGAGGAAGAGGTGAGGAGGAAGAGGAGGAGGAAGAGGAGGAGGAAGAGGTGAGGAGGAAGAGGAGGAGGAAGATGTGAGGAGGAAGAGGAGGAGGAAGACGTGAGGAGGAAGAGGAGGAGGAAGACGTGAGGAGGAAGAGGTGAGGAGGAAGAGGAGGAGGAAGACGTGAGGAGGAAGAGGTGAGGAGGAAGAGGAGGAGGAGGTGAGGAGGAAGAGGTGAGGAGGAAGAGGAGGAGGAAGACGTGAGGAGGAAGAGGTGAGGAGGAAGAGGAGGAGGAAGACGTGAGGAGAAGAGGAGGAGGAAGAGGAGGAGGAAGAGGAGGAGGAAGAGGAGGATAAAGGAAAGCGAGTCAGTCAGCAGAGGGGGTTTGTCCTCCTGTGTGATTCACAGTGAGGCTGAATGTTGATGCTCTGTTTTACAAATATAGTGATAATAACAATGTGCACACATGAGACGACACACACACACACACACACACACACACACACACACACACACACACACAGGAGCAGTGACTCACAGTGTGTAACCGATCAGGAGCTCGTTGCTTTCTGCTTCATTTACTCGTCTGTCGGCAGGCTGAGAAAATAACAGCATGTTGGTGTGTGTGGTGTGTGTGTGTGTGTGTGTGTGTGTGTGTGTGTGTGTGTGTGTGTGTGTGTGTGTGTGTGTGTGTGTGTGTGTGTGTGTTGCCTGGGAGAGGGGAGGAGGACTTCACAGTAAATGAGAGGTTGTAATGGATCAGTGATTGGGAGCAGGGTCACTGTGATTAAGTGTGATGGGGACTGGATGGTTCTGATCCGGTCGGACCGCCCCCTGTTCTGCTGTCAGCGTCCACATGTGATTCATACTGATGTGAGTCTTTCTGAGACTGAAACTGAACTCTAGTTGTTCGAATGAGCTCCTGAAGAGTTGTGAGCTGCGTTCTGATGTTGTGACGGAGCCGAGCTGATCTTCTCTCCTCGCAGCTGAAGCTTTCAGCGTTTCAGCGGGTGAAACTATAAAGAAGACGACTTTTGACGTATTTTTACAATCTTAGTTTCCTGAATCGTTGAGCGGCAGAGAACAGACGGGTCGATGAAGAGAAAGAGCCTGTAAACAACATCTGCTCGGCGGTGTGAGCGTCGCTGCGGGACAATAAAGCTGGGTTACGATGCTTTTAGCTAAACTGGCTGTATAGATTCAGTCATATTGCTCACATTCGTCTATTTCAGGCTACAATCTGCTCGATTTAACTGCGTGATGAGAGCTTTCACACTGAACCTCTTCCTCTGGTGGTTCGGTCCGTCACAGGACAGCTGCAGGTGCATCAGCGCCTCCTTCTGGACTGGAGGAGGACTGAGCCCGGTTCTGATGCAGCCTGGAAACAAACAGACTCAGCGCTCCGTCACCAGCCTCAGAGCTCCGTCACCAGCCTCAGAGCTCCGTCACCAGCCTCAGAGCTCCGTCACCAGCCTCAGAGCTCCATCACCAGCCTCAGCGCTCCGTCACCAGCCTCAGCGCTCCGTCACCAGCCTCAGAGCTCCGTCACCAGCCTCAGCGCTCCGTCACCAGCCTCAGCGCTCCGTCACCAGCCTCAGAGCTCCGTCACCAGCCTCAGCGCTCCGTCACCAGCCTCAGAGCTCCGTCACCAGCCTCAGCGCTCCGTCACCAGCCTCAGAGCTCCGTCACCAGCCTCAGCGCTCCGTCACCAGCCTCAGAGCTCCGTCACCAGCCTCAGAGCTCCGTCACCAGCCTCAGAGCTCCGTCACCAGCCTCAGAGCTCCGTCACCAGCCTCAGCGCTCCGTCACCAGCCTCAGAGCTCCGTCACCAGCCTCAGAGCTCCGTCACCAGCCTCAGAGCTCCATCACCAGCCTCAGAGCTCCGTCACCAGCCTCAGCGCTGCCGTTTGTGCTGCTGTCAACACAGATCAGGCCGTCTGACTCTGACCAGCTGAGGCCCGCTGGCTGATTAATAGAGAATAGAGAGATCTGTCAGAGATACACCAGTACAGTGATGAGAGGGAAGTGTGACATAACACACACACACACACACACACTCATAGACGGTGTGTAATTAATGTAATTACACAAACACACACATAAAACACACAGAGTTCATGAGTGAGTCTTGAGGCTGTGACGCTTCAGTGATGTCACAGATGACAGTAAACTCATCATGTGGTCGTTGTTCTGACAGATATTATGAAGTTATTCGTGATGAGCTGGAACGATCATCATCAAAACTTTAAAAATCCTGCCGATGACCAAACAAACATGTTTTCTGTCCTCTGGAGGAGAAGATGCTGTGATCAGTATTCTGATTGATTGTGCAGCCGTGATGCCTCGTTTGATTTATTCATTCATTTCTGTTTACACGAGTCAGAGAGAGAAAACTGAGATCTAATTTATCAGAAGAATATTCTTAGACAGCAGCTTTAAACCATCAAACCTCTCACTGATCTCACATTAACTCCAATGATAGTCTGACAAAGTGATCGTTCAGGAGAGTAAACGATGAGACGCGTCGAGGTGTTCGGATGCAGAACTGTGAGACACGAAGCAGAAGAAGAAAAGAGTTTATGTTTCTGTGGCTGGTTCATAAATCTGATGCTTTACGCTGCAGATGAGAGTCTGGTTCAGCAGCGTGCATCATAAATCTGATGAGGAAACAACTTCCCAGTCGATATAACACAACGTAGAGACTCTGCAGGAGCTTGTTGACGGTGAGCAGATGCAGGAGGTGATGAGAGCAGTTAGCAGTTAGCTAACATTACACCAGCTAGAGACAGGTGCAGAGGACACAGAGGTCCAGCTGCTCATGGAGAGAAGCTCTGATCACATCGGATCAGAACACTGACGGCTGAGCTGAGAGAGGAGACAAAAAGTTTGACTTCCAGGGAACTTTATCATAAATATAACAGCCTCTGGTGATAATATATATATATATTCCTGCACAGTGAGCCTGTAGAGCTGCTGACTGCACACTTCCTGTTTAGCCTCTGGCTAACTTGAATGTGGATGAAATGACTGAATGGTGCCGTTCTTCAGACTTTCTGACCGACTGGATCAGATTCTGATGAAGTGAGTCAGTTTGTGGGGCTGTGACTCTCAGAGTTTGGTTCAGTGTTTCACAGACGCTTCTTTGTGAATGAATCCTGCAGGAGAAGTGTTTTGGGGCTGCAGGCGTCACATGACGCTGTAATTAGTTCGGCCGCCGTGTCGAATCAGCGTCAGAACGCCGGCTGCTGTTCCCGGAGCTCGCTGCTCGTCTCGTCTTCATTCGGCGCAAATATATATGAAGAAAAGATTTCCTACATTTTCTGCTCACAACAAGAAGAAGTTGTGTGGATCATCAGTAACTGTGTCCTGAGACATTTGTCATGAGTCAGGATCTATTATTCTGCAGCTCTGAGCCTCAGAAGCTTCGTGCCATCGAGTTTTAATATCTGTGAGAGGAGACCGACATCTCTCTGCAGCTCACACCCAAACAATCTGCATGGATAGATGTGATATGTATGTTGGACTCTGAGGACGACCTCACAGCCTCCGTCCTCTGTTGGACCCGTCCTCTGGCGGACCCGTCCTCTGTTGGACCCGTCCTGAACACAGCCTCTGTTGGACCCGTCCTCTGTTGGACCCGTCCTGAACTCTGGCGCCGGGCTCTGTCTCCAGGTCACATGTGAGCCAGCAGGCTAACAGGACGGAGCCTCAGCGATGACACAGCGCTGCTCTCACACAAACACTCGTTTAATAGACATCAGCGTTCAGCAGAAGGTCAATAACTTCGAGTCCTCTGCCGTCCAGCGACGAACAAATGTCAGATGGAAATGTCAATAAGCGAGTTGGTGTTAGAGCGCGGCGGCCACACAGCTGCTTCCTCTCCTCTGTCCACTCTCTCATTCCTCTCAGGTCGACCAGCTTCTGGCCTCGGATCCGTTTCAGATCTGTGTCGTTGTCGTTCCTGCTCACGCTCGTCCTCTCTTCCTGTTCCCTCCTCCTCGTCTGTCGTCAGCGTCCATCACTTTCTCTCTGCGTCCGTCGTGGATCAATGCGGCTTTATCCGCTGTCACCTTCCAGCTCGGGTGGTGTTTGCTGGGCTCCGGCCGCCCTCCTCCCTCCTCCCCCTCCCGCCTCCCTCCTGCCTCCGTGTCTGGGATCAATGCGGGGTTTAGCCGTTGTCACACTGTAGTGCCGGCTGTGTTTTATTGAAGCTGTCAAGGTGCTGACCTTTCCCTGTCCAGGGGAAGAAAGAGGGATGCCAGCAGGTGTGATGGAGGGAGCGAGGGATGAGTCTAATCTATCACAGGGCAGAAGGTGGAGGTTCTGGTCGGCTGCCAGACTTTGGGCTCAAACACACAGTCACATGTTCTCCTCCTCTTCCAGGAAGTAGAAATAACATTTTTCCAGCTCTTCAAATCAAATGTATAAAATAACCTGAAAAGCATCCTGAGAATGTTTCTATAGATAAATCATGTCACAAACATTCACATCGTTTCTCCTCCTCTCTTTGATGCCGGTGTGCAGAACACCTCCGCTGTGATCACAGAGACTAACTGTCTGATTAAAGTCTCCAGTTTAAACTGAAGTGATTCATTAAAACATTTAGTGAGAGGAGGATCTGAGGAAACAGGCATCTCACCTCACATCTCTGCATGTTTCTCCTGAGCGTCACCACAGAGGAGCTCGTGGTTTAATGTCAGGATTCCTACACAATCCTCACATGGAGCAAATTAAAGGGACGAGCTGAGGAGAAGGTGAAGTGAAGAAGTGAAGGGTTGGTAGTTAGAACATGCAGGTACAACTCACCTCACAGCAGGAGACAGGAAGTGAAGAGCCACGCGTCACCAGACTTTAATAACACACAGAGTCATAGTGTCTGCTGTCTGTCACATGTGATCAGTGTTGTTTCTGCTGTCAGTTTGTTGACAGACGGGACACCGGCACAGAGACAGAGTCTGTGTTTACTGTGTTTACTGTGATCTGTGATCCGTCTTCAGCTCATTATGAACCATGATGAGGACGGACCAGCCGGGATCGTCCCCTAAACCCAACCTGAACCTGAACACGTGTCACAGTTTTATTAATCAGACAGACGATGACGTCCATCTGCTGGTGGAGCTGTGGCATCATATTCTCCACCCAGCGGGCCGAACAAACTGTTTCTGCAAACACAGATAGTTTAGACCTCTGCTTTTCCTTCAGATTAGATTTTATGTTGTTCCATTGGTCTGTTTAAGTTTGGGCTCTAAGTTAGGGTTCGATAAAGATCCTGTTTCTGACCAGAGAATGTCCTGATGTCATTGTCCCCTCCATTGTCCCCTCCATCATCGTTCTGTGATTTATATAGATATTGAGATGAGAGTTTATTTCATGTTTATTGCACATTATACAATCACACAGAGCTGAGTTGTGTTTCAGGCAGGAAACCTTTTATTTTCTGAACATGACAGCAGAGATGTTGAGAGACGAGCGAGTCCTCGAGCTGACACGGTGAAGGACGAGCTGTGGTCCACCATGTCTCACAGCACAGTAACAGACAGACAGCTCCTCCTCACTCCGGCGCTGATCACCACTGATGACCTCGGGGCTGATAAACTTGAGTGGAGGTAGTTTCTGCTGACGCTGGACTTCAGAACCCCTCCTCCCTCCGTGATCCTCCACGGATCCCTCAGCCGTCACAGGGACACCGGCCGGCTGTGCCAGCTCAGCTCGTCAGCTCGTCAGGGGTTTGACAAACTGTCAGTCCTCCGGCTGCAGCGGACGATTCAACGCTGTCAGGGTTTAACATTTATGACATCAGAGAGACGGAGAGACAGACAGGTAGAGAGACAGACAGGTAGACAGACAGGTAGAGACAGACAGGTAGAGACAGACAGGTAGAGAGAGACAGGTAGAGACAGACAGGTAGAGAGAGACAGGTAGAGACAGACAGGTAGAGAGAGACAGGTAGAGACAGACAGGTAGAGACAGACAGGTAGAGACAGACAGGTAGAGACAGACAGGTAGAGACAGACAGTTAGAGAGAGACAGACAGAGACAGACAGGTAGAGACAGACAGGTAGAGAGAGACAGGTAGAGATAGACAGGTAGAGAGAGACAGGTAGAGATAGACAGGTAGAGACAGACAGGTAGAGACAGACAGGTAGAGACAGACAGGTAGAGACGACAGACAGGTAGAGAGAGACAGGTAGAGAGAGACAGGTAGAGACAGACAGGTAGAGACAGACAGGTAGAGAGAGACAGGTAGAGACAGACAGGTAGAGACAGACAGGTAGAGAGACAGGTAGAGAGAGACAGGTAGACAGAGACAGGTAGAGACAGACAGGTAGAGACAGACAGTTAGAGAGAGACAGACAGAGACAGACAGGTAGAGACAGACATTTAGAGAGAGACAGACAGAGACAGACAGGTAGAGACAGACAGGTAGAGAGAGAGAGAGAGGTAACTGTGACTAACTCCTCCGGTCTGTACAGAGAAGGACGGACGATCTAATAAAACAAACCTGTACCACGGACGATGTGTCGGCTCTGTCGGGTTTAAACTGAGAACGAGTTCTGGATGTGAAACAGAACCGCCTCCTCCGGCGGGTCGAGTCTCAGCAGAAACACACCTGAGTGTTTGAACAGGATCAGACTGATGGAAACTGATTGTTGAGCAGATCGTCGTCGTCCCTGTTCCACCTGCCGCAGGAGGAAACTGATCAGCCCTGTGTAAAGTGACTGAGGTCCGGTCGTGGTGCTGACGGCCCAGAAAGGCCCGCAGAAACAGGAACCGGAGAGAAAGAGCTGCTGATGATGTGTGAGAGGTTCTGTTGGTGCTGTGTGTGTGTGTGTGTGTGTGTGTGTGTGTGTGTGTGTGTGTGTGTGTGTGTGTGTGTGTGTGTGTGTGTGTGTGTGTGTGTGTGTCTCACAGGTCAGAGGGTAATTGGAAGTCGTATCTGTTGGGGGATTTGCAGCTTCAGAGTTCCTCAGAGATGTTCCTGCAGGTGGATTTACCTCTGAGTGCTGGTCAGTGGAGACCTGCTGGACGGAGATCAGATCGATCTCTGACCTCTCACAGACTCTCTAATTACCAGCAGCACCTTTCACTCCGGCTGTTTCAAACTCATTCTCAGGCAAACAGAGAAAATCTGCTCTCGTCTCCACATTTACACTCCGACACAGATCAGCTCTGAACAGAACTCAGATTCTACCTGAACAGAACTCAGTCTCTACCTGAACAGAACTCAGTCGCTACCTGAACAGAACTCGCTCTCTACCTGAACAGAACTCAGTCGCTACCTGAACAGAACTCACTCTCTGCCTGAACAGAACTCAGTTTCTACCTGAACAGAACTCAGTCTCTACCTGAACAGAACTCACTCTCTACCTGAACAGAACTCAGTTTCTACCTGAACAGAACTCAGTTTCTACCTGAACAGAACTCAGTTTCTACCTGAACAGAACTCAGTTTCTACCTGAACAGAACTCAGAATCTTCTGGTTGAATCACTGGAGCTGCAGCTCGTCTGTTCATCAGCTGCCTGAAGATGAAGTTTGTCTCTTCAGTCCCTTTTTCTTTGTTCAGGTTGTTTGAAGTGTTTCAGTTTCTCCAACAAGGTGTCAGAATGTGAATCATTCAGGGTTTATGTGACGTAGCTGCCAATCATTTATTCCATAACTGATTGATCCATTGATCCATTGATCTATTGACTCGTTAGCCTCTGGGTCCAGGTTCTCCAGAAGCTCTTCATCTGGGTTCATGTGAAACCTCATGACTCAAAGAATCAGTCTGGATCCACATGGAGCTCATGACAGGAAGTGCTGGTGTTCAGGAGACTGAGCCCTGCTGTGTGTGTCTGCTGTAGAGAAGTGATGATTGATTGATTGATTGATTGATTGATTGATTGATTGATTGATTGATTGATTGATTACAGTGGTCACAGTTTAATACAAGGCAGAAATCTCCTACCTTTATTTCTACATCGGCATATTTTTTACATTCATAACATTTAATATGTGTAATTATTCAGTAAGTTTCAGAATTTGAGTCAAACTGTTTGTAGTTGAGTCGTCTTACAACTCGCCAGAATCCACCCGGTTCTGATCCGAGGACAGGCTGTGGCTCCGTGGGGAGAGCTGTGTTAAACAGTGGAGCTGCTGAATGAATGATGAAATGTTCTCCTCAGCTTCTGTAGCGTCTGTGAGAACAGAGAAGCTCGACTCTGATCAGGACGATCTGAGTCAGATTGAACGACAGCTTCTGTAAAACAGAGACGATGCTGAGAAACCGGTTCAGCTCCACCTTCCTCACTGCTCCTCCTCTTCTTCTCTCTCCCTGCAGATCCCTCAGATCAGCTACGCCTCCACCGCCCCGGAGCTGAGCGACGACCGGCGCTACGACTTCTTCTCCCGGGTGGTGCCTCCGGACAGCTTCCAGGCCCAGGCCATGGTGGACATCGTCAAGGCCATGGGCTGGAACTACGTCTCCACCGTGGCCTCCGAGGGCAGCTACGGGGAGAAGGGCGTGGACGCCTTCATGCAGCTCTCCAGAGAAGCAGGTAAGACCGGCGCGGGTCCAGTCGGGTCGGCTGACAGTTACTATGGCAACAGGATGTGGTCGCTGTCCTACTCAGTCAGTCCAGGTGGACCATGGTGTGTCCTGGTTCAGTTCTGTTTGGTTTGTTAGTGCTGGTGTGACTCTGGACTGTAGAGGAGGTTCTGAGCTGGTTTCTGATGGAACCTGTGCAGTGGCAGAGCGTTTAGAGGAGCTGATGAGTTTACAGAGATGCTGATTGCTGTCTGAATAATCTGGGTGACATTTAGAGCAACCTGATGATCCTCACAGCTCAGCGGCTGCATGCGTCCTGACATTTCAGGGCTGGAGAGTGTGGAGGATAATTAAAGGACGCGGCGCTGACGGGGGGCTGACGGGTCGCAGGAGGCCCGGGAACATTTAACAACCAGCTGCCTGATGGTCCTGATGGATCCAGAAGACCTCCATCACTGATCGGTGCTGCTTTCTGAACAGTAATGTGATGAATGATCTGCACAGCGCCCCCTGCTGGTTCTCACGCTCGTTGGTGTTGCAGCAGGTTGTTTTTTAAAGGATGTTCAGGGAAAGTTCGGTCCAGGTCCAGCAGCTGTGGTACCGAGCAGAGAAACCAGTGAACAGACACGACGTAACAGGAAGTGTCTGCAGGTCGTTTCAGGATCAGACATTTAGTTTCATCAGTTTGGTCTCAAGTGAAGAAGAAACAGTGATTTTAAATCTGTTTGTATTTTACTTTTTACGCTCTTCTTTTGGAACAATGTCCAAACGTGCAGCTAATGAACTGCTCTGGACTGTGGACTTCTCTCAGATGTCAGAACCGGTTCAGCTCCAGTAAACTCTTGTTGAAGTTGGAGGTGACACCACCTGACTGAGAGATTTATGAATATGAGCCCTGGTTCTTCAGGACTTGTGATTAAAGATGACGGTGAAGAAGTTCTCCTGCTCTCTGAGCGAGCGGCTGAGTGGACTCTGAGCCTGAAACCGGTGTTGGATCAGAACTTAAATCTTCCACTTAAAGCCCGTCGACTCACACGTTAAACACAGAAGCTTTGACTGATGATAAAATGATCTGTTGATTATACTTTGTGTTATTTAACTGAATGTGTAAAGTAGGAAAATACCAGAAGTGAACAGCTGGACTTTGATGTGTGACATCAGAAGTTCTTCAGGTTCTGGAAGATGTTCAGTATCTCAGAGGTTCAGGACGTATTGATGAACCCAGGAGCAGGTTCTGCTGCTAAACCCTCTGATCTCTGATGCTATCAAGTGTGTGTGTGTGTGTGTGTGTGTGTGTGTGTGTGTGTGTGTGTGTGTGTGTGTGTGTGTGTGTGTGTGTGTGTGTGTGTGTGTGTGTGTGTGTGTGGTGTGCTCAGGTCTTTGTAGGTTATCTGCAGATTTGTGAATAATCCACCATGTATTGATTACAGGAGGTTTCTTCTATCAGTCGACACACACACACACACACACACACACACACACACACATACACACACAGACACACACACACACACACACACACACACACACACACAGAGACACACACACCAGTAATATAATTAGACAGTATTGGTTTCCAGCGGGGCGTTGCAGATAAGAAACACACACAGACACACACACTCTCACACACACACACACACACACACACACACACACACACACACTCTCACACACACACAGACACACACACACACACACACACACACACAGACACACACACACACACAGTAAAGCAGGAGGGCCTCTGCAGTGATTAGTCAGGTGGCAGCAGGCTGATTAGCAGGAAGGAGTTTCTCTCTTATCTGAAGTTTTCTCACAGCTCGAGTCTCAGTGGCTCAGTGGAGGCTGATGAGCCCACCGGGTCGTCCCTGAGCAGAACCGGGTCGTCCCTGAGCAGAACCGGGTCGTCCCTGAGCAGAACCGGGTCGTCCCTGAGCAGAACCAGGTCAGTCCAAGAGCTGCTGTCAGCTGCTCGATTTGCAACCTCCGTCAGTCTCCATCACAGACGGTCGGCGTGTCGCGTCAGGAAACGTTGTCCTGAGAGTTAAACAGGAGGCTGATCGATCGATCGATCAGGGCCGACAGCCGCCCCTCCCCCGACCTCCACTGATCATCTATTAATCAGTTTCCTGTGGAGCTGCAGACGGCTGCTCATCCTGTCTGTCTGCTCGTCTGTCTGACAGACTGACACAAACACAGAGACGTGTTATCAGTACAGGCAGACGTAACGTATACGTTCCCTCAGTCGTTCTGCTCCACACCTCACTCTACGTACACGTTTACTCCACTACATCCGTCTGACAGCTTCAGTTACTCGCTGCTTTCAGATGACTGTGATGTTTGTGATGAACTGTAGGATGGAGACTTCTTCAGCTCAATGAAATCCTCCTGGATTAGCTGAGAACAAATAAACATGAGCTGATTACATTTCTGCAGATCAGTTCAAGCTGCTCGCTTCTTTTTCTTGCAGCTTTACGTTTGTTCAGGATGATTCTATATTTCTCTCTGGTGACGGTGCTGTGCTGATGCTCCGGTCAGGTTCAGGCACAAACACCACCTGGTTAGAGTTAGACAGGTACAGGTGTGTCACCTGTGTTGGTCCCACAAACACACCTGAAGGTCCTCAGCTCTCCTTCAGATGTCTGATGAGTCGCCTGATGGCAGAGTGTGAAATCTCTGTTCTGAATGTGAAGCTCTGTGGTTGGATGTTTCTGAGTTGTAGTTGACTTCAGTTAAAGTCCACAGAGTTTGTTTAATAAAAGAATGAGACATTTTCTGAAGCTGTTGACTTTAGCTGATTGACGAGGAGAGTTTGTGTCCAGCTGAGTTTTATTCACATGAGACTTCTGACTCGACTCTGATTTAAATGTGATCTGAGCTGATAACGCGACACAGCGAGCTGTCGGATCATCACTCACAGACGCACAGCTGCTTTCCTGCTTTCTCACAGAATGTGAAGCAATAAATGTCTTCTGTGATTTATGATTATTTTATTGGGATGTAAGACGCAGACTCAACCCACCGAAAACAATCTTTACTCAGCGTGATCGTTCATCGATCCACCGACACGTCGCTCTGAACAGACGGCAGATAAACTCTGGTTTTACTGCAGAAGAAACAGAGAATATAAAACAGAGAATTGCTTTTTGTCTCATTATGATCGAATGTGTCCAAATCCGATAAATAAATAAAAGTATACAGCTCAGAGAAGACATCAGCGTGTTCTCTCCGTACGTTCAGACACATCTTCCTCTCCGCTGATTAAAACGGAGCTTTCCGTTTCTCGGCGTCAGTCGGATGTTTTATGTGAAGGATTTCTCATTTTCTCAGATCTGATCTGAGATTAAGAACGAGCTCATAAAACACAGGACACGAAGTCGATGCTGTTGTCAGGACGCGAGTGCATCTGAAGTGCTGTGTGGATGTAAGTAAGCTCTCGCTCGCTTCTCTCGCCTGCAGCTGGAATTAAAGATAAATGAGTCCATAAATAAAGCCGGAGCCTCGAACTTCAGCTGAGCATCCACCGAGTCTGTTGTTTAAATCTGGACTCACCGTTAAACAAACGGGTCTGACCTGGACGTGAAGCGCTTTCAGACCGGGTCGGTTTGGGTCCGGTAACGTCTCTCGTTATTCTGCAGCTCCACTGAGCCCGAGGAACCAGCTGTTATCTCTGAATCAGCAGGATTGAGGAGGAAAGTGCTGTGAGATATTTGCTCTCCTCTCAGAGGTGGAGGATGCTGACGGGCCCTTTAACACCGGCTGAACTTTATCTTGGCAGCAGGAGGCGGTTTGTCTCCCAGCTGTTTACCGTGTGAGCGTCTGACCGGAGAACAGAGCTGCTGAAACCACACCAGGCGGGAAAACCTGCAGCCCGTCTGCTTCACATGAAACTGTGTTCAGAGCTGAGTGTCGTCGCACACGAGCATCAAACCACTCGAGTCACAAAAGACTGAAACATCAACAGATCTGAACGGATCGCTGGAGGAGCAGAGACACAACGGCTCGGCTTTAACCTGCAGGAAACACAGCCAGGAGGAGAAAACCTCAGAACCAGTGTGACCACAGGATCATCTGGGTCAGAACACATGAACCACGTTGATGAGACACTCTGAGTCTCAGTACAACATTTATAAATATCTTCTGCTGCCGTGGTTGAGCGGCTGCGTCATGAAACCGTTTGGTTATTATTTGTAGGTGTTTCATCTGACTTCCTGTCTGACTCGACCTGCTCTGGTTGGCGTTGTGGCTGCGAACGAATCAGAAATCGACTGTACACAGTCATATCACGGACGTATCGCAGCTGTAACGAGGCGGAGACGGCCGGTGGAGTCCAGAGTGTAAACGTGAAGATTAATGGAGATGAATTAAAGTGACATCATCTTCATGGAGCAGAAGGAAACACATCGTCTGAACTACGCTGAAGGAAAACTCTGTTTCTGGTCAGAACTCTGACTTCCTGCTGGTCCAGTCTGGAACATGTTCTCCAGGACCTGCTGAGATGTTTCTCAGGTCTTTACGTTCATCTCAGCAGCTTCAGAGGTGACGTCAGCTCGCATCACTTCCTCCTCAGCTCACATTCATCCACAGGATCACCGGCCGTGTGCTGCCCGGGCTCCTCCGGTCCTGGTTCTGTTCGCCTCCTCGTCCTCCTCCATCTCCTCTGTAAGCTGCCGTCCTCCTCCATCCTCCTCCATCTCCTCTGTAAGCAGCCGTCCTCCTCCATCCTCCTCCTCTCTGTGTTTATTCACAGATTCATCAGGCTGCAGAGATATTAGAAGCAACACAGTTAATGTGCCGCATAATGTGCCGATTTGATTACCTGGGAGTCCCGGGTGGCGAGTGTCAGCCGCTTATTAGCCTCTTCTGCTTCATAAACACCGAGCGGCGACACGGACTGATCACTGAGGCTGGAGGCTGAGGGTGGAGGCTGAGGCTGGAGGCTGAGGGTGGAGGCTGAGGGTGGATGGAGGGGAGGATACTGAAACTGAAAAGAGAGGCGGTGTCACTTTACTCCATCAGACCACGGTGTGTTGCTCTGCGAGTGATGGTCCGTCTGGAGCGGTTCTGGGTCCGATCCGTCAGCTGGAGGGAACATCTGGTCCCGTGTTCAGTAACGAGGCTCATCGCTGTACTAACGTTGTCTCAGTTTGTCTCAGCTCAGAGAGGCGGCCGTCCATCACAACAGCTCGCCTGCTCTCCTCTGAACATCCACATCCATCCCTTCTTCTTCTGTTCTTCACACAAACAGCTGTTGGTCTCCATCAGGCGGCGTGACTCAGTCCTGCTTCTGTCTCTCGTTTCAACACATCTGACGTTGAGTCATTTCAAAAAAAGCATTTTAAATAACTGCAGCGTCCAAACTGCCTGAACTCATCGAGTCTACACGTGAAGCGTCCGATCGTCCAGACCAGCTCAGCGTCACGTCCACGACTCTGGAGGAGACAAGAAGAAGAACTAGACAATTCCCCTGCGGGGAATCACGAGAGTGGGCTGTGCGGTTTGGCCCCGCCGTGACTATAAAAAAAAGTTAAAAGCTGCCAAAAAGTCGAAGCCCACGTTGATGGCCTGGACTTTTCTCTACATTTTAAAGTTTGAATGGTGTCTCTAGGTCAAAGTATGCCAGAGATGTCCATGAGTTTTGCAGAGGATCTCTCTGTTGGCCCAGAGGATCTCGGTTGCCACGGTTACGGTTGTCAAGTGGCAAGCGCACCTGACAACAGTGACTGAGACAGCTGATTTCAGAGTGATTTCAGCTGAGGATCACCTCGTCAAACTACTGCTATTTCTTCAAAATCAAAGATGATATCGGCAAAATTTTTGACCTTCATGCAGGAAAGGCCTTAAAGAACACAGTCATCAAGTTTTGTGGTCCTACTTTGAAAAATGTGGTAATAGGAGCGAGTTAAAAAAGGGTCAGTTTCTGCTTTTCTCCGAAAATCCTCTTCCCGTTTAACATTGGGGCTTATGGGGCAGTTGCTGGAGTTTGTGTCGGTTAGACGCAGATAATTCAAAAACCGTACATCCTCCCGATAAAGTGGACACGTTGCCAGACAGAAGACAAGTGTGGCTACGTTCTTGGAAAATATCACTATTGTAGTGTGAAATCTGTGGCTAGGATCGTCATCTAAAGAAACATTTTCGGAGAGTTTTTTCAGGCTCCCCCACTCTGCCAGTTGGTGCTGCGCGAACATTCCGCAATACACACTCATTGAAAATCCTGAATTTTTCTGAATTTTTTCGAAATCGCTCACGATCAATTAAGGGTCACAGTTCAAAAACTGAACATCGTAGAAAGAAAGTTTAAATACAACTCAAATAGATAAAGACTTGTACCTACATTTTAAAGTTTGAATGGTGTCTCTAGGTCAAAGTATGCCAGAGCAGGAGATGTTTGAAAAACCTC
Organism: Lagodon rhomboides; assembly: GCA_039737535.1. Classification (NCBI taxonomy): domain Eukaryota; kingdom Metazoa; phylum Chordata; class Actinopteri; order Spariformes; family Sparidae; genus Lagodon; species Lagodon rhomboides. Next base: position 36,780,881 of record CM077785.1, read on the forward strand.
GATTTTTTGCGATTTTTTTGACCCGTCCCATTCATTCCTTATGGGAAATTTGTCGCAGTTTTTCGCGGCTTACGTCGCGACCCGTTTATATTTCGGTGAGAAAAGTAATAGCACACCAAGTCAGAACGAGCCGCACGTTTTGATGTATTTTTTGTGTGTTCGCACAGCCCACTATGGACACCTATAGCTTTGCTATAGAGGTGTCCATAGTGGGCTTGCGAGCACAGCCCACTAATGAGTCTGTGAGTAAAACCTGTCTGTCTCTCAGCTGTCTCTCCGACACCTGATGGACCTGACGAACATCAACGAGTGTTTAAGCTTCACGTTAGAATCATCATAATTCACCAAAGTACGAGTCGACTGACATCATGACAGCCAGCAGCCTCCAGAGGCAGACTGCAGGTCGAGTCGCACTGCTGGGTGATGTTAACCACACCTGGAGACACCACCTGGAGACTCCGCCTCCCTCGGTGATCGCAGCGAGCAGAACACATGTTTTAATCCAAACTGTGTTCAAAAACCAACCTGAAGCTGCAACATGAAGAAACATTCAGTTTGCAGAAACAAACTTAACTAACATTTATTCTGTTGATTTGGTTGTTTCATCATCATCATCATCATCATCACCATCATCCTCATCCTCATCATCATCATCATCATCATCATCACCATCACCATCATCATCATCATCATCCTCATCCTCATCATCATCACCATCACCATCATCATCATCATCATCATCATCATCACCATCATCATCATCCTCATCATCATCATCCTCCTCCTCATCATGGACCACAGTTCTGACCCGTCCTGGTGGAAGCCCTCGGGCCGGTCCCAGGCGTCAGGATGAAGGTGATGACTCAGCTCTGACTCAGCAGCACCGTCGCTGTGATTCGTGACTCCTCTGATTTCAGCTCTGTGAACAAAGCGAGCAGCCGGCTGAACGAGCGGCGCCGCTCATTACTGCACCGCCAGAACATCTGAGCCCGGTCCTGAAGCCCACCAACTGTGTGTGTGTGTGTGTGTGTGTGTGTGTGTGTGTGTGTGTGTGTCAGCTCCATGTGTGTCTGCAGACAGACAGGATTTATATGTTTTATTCACTTGTTTGTTTCATGTGTTGTCAGAGAGACGCACATTGATCAACATCTGTATGAAATATAAGCTGAAATCATCTCCTGCTCTCCTCTGACGGACGTTAGATCAGCGTCATGGAAACAATAAAATAAAACAATCATAGACTCGATGATTCATCGCACCCTTAATATCAGGTTTATTATCTTCTGCTTCTGACTTCTGAGCTGCTGTAACAGCTGAATATCTCGTCTCGTCTCGTCTCGTCTCGTCTCGTCTCGTCTCGTCTCGTCTCGTCTCGTCTCGTCTCGACTCGTCTCGTCTCGTCTCGTCTCGTCTCGTCTCGTCTCGACACGTCTCGTCTCGTCTCGTCTCGTCTCGTCTCGTCTCGTCTCTGCAGTCTTCAGGTTCTGAGCAGGGAGGAACAATAAGCGTCACTTTAACTGGTGTTAAACGGTGAGATGTATCAGAGCCGTCTCAAGGTGAAGGCTGTCAGGCTGAAAGATGTGTTCCTCTTTCATGAAGGCCAACAAGTCGTCTGATTTAACGGCTGATATAGAAATATATTGTGTCCAAAGAAAGGGCTGTAAAATACAGCTGCCGCCTCCTGCTGCCTCCTCCTGCTGCCTCCTGCTGCCGCTCTGTTAAACTTTATTCATCACAGCAACAAACTGAAGACAAACACTTTGTACTTGTTAACAGCTCCTGATGCTGTCGTTAATGACTTCAGATCTGTGCACTGATGTCACGTGATATTTCATTCTTAGTGTGACTGAATCACTGCAGCGTCTGATTGAGTGTTACAGGACATCATGTTGGAGAATAAGAGCAGTTGTGTTGAAGTGTTGTGGCTCTTCAGCCCAGTTTGTTCCAGTCTTCTGACTCCTGCTTTAAGCTCCTTATCTGATGTGAGAGGATGCTGTCGCTCTTATCTTTCCTCTCCGGCCTCCAGACTCAGAGAACTCAGAGCGTCTCGTCACAAAGAGCTTACATGATGATGAACGATAAACCTGCAGCGTGTTCACTGATCCTAATGATTGATTCATACATCTGCGCTGGTTTGAGTCCTTTCAGTGAATTCGTTCAGTGTGTCAGTGACAGATGTGACTGATACCTGGGGAGCAAAGCAGGAAGTCAGGTGACTCCTGACAGAACATCGGCCTGGTCAGCTGACGTCTCTGTAAAGCACAGACACGTTCAGACTGTACGATCTGTGTCGTATCAGGTTCACACTGCCTGTCTATGAGCTGACTGTCTGCAGACGACCACAAATCATCTCACCAGATATCCTCCATCACTGGTGACAGAACCAGGAACCTTCTGCCGACACTCACAGGTGCTTTTAATGGCTGAACCTAACAAGAACATGAGCACAGTGAACCTAAAGAAGGTTTAATTTGAACTCTGGTTCTGCAGAAACAGAGCCAACATTTATTCTGGCGGGTCGGA
>CM077785.1:36788403-36845903 GCA_039737535.1 Lagodon rhomboides
TGGAGTTGGATTTGATCTTCTTGATTTAGATTCCACTTCTACGCTTTGTGAGAACAAACTAACAGCGTCAGGTTCACAGTGACTCTGAAGCAGAACAGAGAATATGAGCCGGTTTTAACCTGCTGGTTCTGAGTTTCTCCTGTTCTGTGTCCTGTGTCATGTGACATCGGACGCTCGCTGTCAACACATCTGTTAAATCTGCACTTCTGTTAACACAGATCAGCTGCAGACGTCCGAGCTGGATGAGTCATTAACGTTCGTACTTTCTGAACAGATGTTTTCAGATGTTTCCTGCTGGAAATGACGTACAGAACAGCCGACAGCACCGAGGTTATTTTCGTCTTAGCAGAGACCTTCAGCCTCCTCGTTGATCTGGTCAGCGAGCTGCAGCTTTAAACAGAAGTGACTCAGCCGCTCGTCACAGCAACTTCAACGAGAGCAACAAGAACAAAAATAGAAAAACTACATCAGGTTTAAAGCGTCACACTGTGTGACGCAGTGTGACGCAGTGCGACGCGGTGTGACGCAGTGTGACGCGGTGTGACGTGATGTCACGTGGCGCTGCATCGCTCAGTGACGACGCTCCAACAGGAACCGGATCAAGCGGGTCATGTCGCTGGCGCTGCTCACGTCACATGCAGTCAGGACTCAGTGATGCTCTGAACACTTTAAGTTCTCTCAGCAACCCTCAGTTTAGTTGACAGCTCTTAATACTACAATACCCATGAGCCTCTGCTGTTGCTATGGAAAAGAAGACATTCAGACACGTCGCCATGGTTACTGGACCAGAATCGAACGCACCAAAATAAAGTTAATTCACGCTGCAGATTGTAAAATCAGGGTCTTTAACACATCACAGAATTTTAAGCTCCTTTTTCCTGGTGAAATGCATTGTGGGAATCGTAGTCTTTCTCTGTTCTTGTCATCTTTGAACCAGAAGAGTTTCACGTCCGTCACAAACTGTCACCATCGCTGCAGATGAGAAACATCACTGTGACTTTACAGGACACAGATTCTGTTGGTGATGGACTGAAGGAGCCTTCTGGAGACGGAGCCGCCGGCCGGCAGGACCAGTGTTTGTGTTCTGGACCGGATCCTTTGGACTCCACTGAGGGGCTCGGGAGTATTTTACTGAGTTGTGAATGGGAGGGTGGAACATCTGTTCAGAGGCTGCTGCTGCTTCAGACACTTCAGACGTTAGTAATCCAAACGCTGCCGTCTCCACATGATCTTCATCTGTGATGCTAATGTCCGTCCTCAGCCTGCAGGTGAGCTAACAGCCCGGAGCGGCGAGCGTGTCGGCAGCGTGTCGGCAGCGTGTCGGCAGCGTGTCGGCAGCGTGTCTGCAGCGTGTCGGCAGCGTGTCGGCAGCGTGTCGGCAGCGTGTCAGCAGCGTGTGGAGGCAGGTCAGGTTCAGCGGACTGCTGTGTAATCCTGCTCGGCGTGTGAAGCGTGAGCTGAATCAGCTCGTGCTGCTGTCGGCTCCCCGTGGCGTCCGTGTCCTGCAAGCGTTCTGTTTCAGCTGAACCGCTTGTTGAAGGCGCCGCCCCGCTGCTGGGGACGACTGAGAGGAAGCTAGCGTGATGAGCTAAAGGCTAAATGGTGACTGAACTGGTTGAGATGTGGGAGCTGATGGCTTCAGTGGGATGTTTCAGGATCCTGCACCATAAGACTCAGAGCTTCAGGGGAAGCGAGCTTTCTGATGGACGCTCAGTCTCAGGGGTGAGCTGCTGGTGAAGCTGAGCTGGAAACATCTCATAGTTTGATCTAACAAAGCCAGAAGCTGGTCCAGGAGGGCTGGTGAACATCTCCCTCCTCTGTGATGATGTCATGTTGCTGGTGGAGACTCCTGAACAGGACGAAGGATGCTGAGATGTTTTTAACGCTGACTACAGTTTGTCACTGATGCAGTTTTATAGACGATCACAACCGTTCAGGTAATTATGACTATTAACGGGAATAAAACCACAGTGACTCAGACGTGTTGTTGTCTCTGTAGCTTTGATAATAACGAGCGTTAGTCATCAGCAGCCTGCACGACCACACGAGCCTGATGCTCACGAGCACGAGACAGATGATTGTTCTGAACATCGCTGGGTTCAGTGTGTCTCTGGATATGAAGCACGTTTCCAGGCTTAAGAGGATTATTTCTAATGTGAGAAATAAAAAGTAGCAGGATTAGAAAGCTGCGTTGATGCTTCACGCTGAGAGCTGATCTCCACACGGTGCTTCAGTCCGGTTCACTGGCAGCAGGAAGGTGTGGCCACACATCGCCGGGTGACGTCCTGTATTCATCGACTCAAATCCATCATATCAGTACAGGAGGGTCATTCCATGAAATCGGTGCCTTTTGTGTCCCCAAGAAATTATCAGTCATAAAATTACAGTAACAACAAACAAAGATGTAATTTGAAAATATAACATTACCATGTCTTCTCTCCTCAATAAAACATCAAATTAAAATCAATTAAATATTATTTTAAATAATAAAAATGATTGTTAAGCTGATGAGGGTGAGGTTTTTGGCCTGTCCCTCACTGTTGTTGTTGTACGTCAGCAGGACTTTTAATTTGTAAAATGTTGGCAAAATGTTAAAATGTTCACATTTACATATTGTTTTAAGTATGATCTTATTGTGAAACAGTGTTTTTGGTAAAAATATATATTAATTGTAATAAATATTTACCAATTTATCGGTGTCCCCTAGTTTTATGTCAACCCTGTTACCCTAACCAAAAAACCCTATCAAAATAAAGGTACATTCCAGATTTGACATGATTTACAGGAGGTTGCATCATCTCTGAACCAGGATGCTAACAGCTCAGTGACAAGTAAGTTTTGCTCATCTCTGATGTGCTATTTTTGATGTTTTTTCAAGGTTGAACCAGGGGGACAAGCATACAACGTCAACCCTGTTACCATTTTTTAACATATAAATCCAAACAATTATTTATTTCTCATAATATAATCAATATCTGCATGTAATTTCCTTTCAAAGTACATAGCATGTGCTTTAGCTAACATTTGTTTTAGCTAGCAATGGGCAAATTAGCTTGAAATGGTCAACCCTGTTACTGTCAACCCTGTTACCTTTCCAGTAACAGGACTTGACTAAAACAGTTATAAAATATGAAATTCCATAGCTGAGATGGCACAATATAATTTCTTGTCATTTTAAACTGTCTTTAATTCCTGGCTACTGAAAAAATAGCAATTAAATATCATTTAAATTTTAACTTTTCAAAGTTGAAAAGGCACCGATCTCATGGAATGACCCACACGTATCTGGTGTTGAGCCTGAAGGGTCTTGATACGACGCGTGTTGTAGAAATGTGTATCTGTGGTTTGCAGAAACGTAGAATCCAACATTTCCCTCTGACGAGTGCTGAAACCTCCTCCGACACTCAGATAAACAAAGCCTGCAGTGAGTCTGTAAACTTCCACTTCATCAGGCGTCTGCGGGTCATTACCTCGCTCTCTCCTCGCCGCCTCTCGCTCTCGCTCAGAGCCCGTAAAAGACGAGTAGTTTGAGAATGGATGAGTGTGTCAGGCGGCTCCTTTAAAGATGGATCTGTGAGGCTCTAATGCGTCTGACCGGAGCGGCCCGGCTCTGCGGGTCGGTGTGTGCGCCGGTCCGCTCCGTGGACGCCAACATGCCTGAGTCACGACTTCCTGTGTGTGTTCACAGGTGTGTTAACTGTGTGTGGACGCGGCTGTTTGTGTGTTCGGAGGCTCATTCCTCTCTCCGACAGTTATTGTAGCAAATTCAGTGTCAATTGATGAGCTCCCCGGGGGAACGGCTCCGCGGGGAGACGGCCGGCTCGCCGCCCCAGAGCTGTTTATTTCACCCACTCATCACCAGAAGCACCGCCAGGAAGTAATAAAGGAGAGGAAGAGGAGGAGGAAGAACAAAGGGAAGGAAGCACCACACATCATGAGGAGGAAGAGAAGAAGGAAGGAGGGAGGAAGAGAGGCGAGATGTTTTCTGTTTGTTTCAGATTCAGATTTAAAGCAAATCGAACGTCTTCTGTGCACAAAGCAAACTGTGATGTGGAGATGGTGAACATCTCATAAAGAAGGTGATGTGATCCGACTGGTGTCTGTTCTGGACCCTGGAACAGATGTAAAGCCTCTTTACGAGACAAAGAAGACGGAAAAATAAGAAGTTGAGAGACTGAGAGAGTGAAATGCATAACAATCATGTTAGATGGCTGTCGACCTTCGACATGTGTGACGATACGACTAAAAAATCTTATACGGTCACAACTTGGCAGCTTCGGCCACAAGCCGCTGATGTTATGAGGGAGATGTGGACTTGGAGGCGGAGCCTGTTTCAGCTGCTTCCTGGATGCTCTGGCGTTGTGGCGTCCGTAGAGCGTGTTACCAGAGAAATCAGCCTCAGAGTCTGTTTGTGCTGACTTTGTGCTGTTTAATGCTCGCGCTCACTGCGACCTGGGAACCTGAATGAGCACATTTGAGCTTTAATCATCTCCTCATCACACTGACATCAGCGTCTGAGGCCTGTTAGCTGACCTCAGATCAGAAGAAGAAGATGTTTGCTTCTCTTCAGGCTCCATGTGGTCACAGATGAAGCACTTTGCAAATGTTGAATTCATTCAATTTAAATGATCATTAATGCAGTCATGGCCTGAACACGTGTGTGTGTGTGTGTGTGTGTGTGTGTGTGTGTGTGTGTGTGTGTGTGTGTGTGTGTGTGTGGAGCTGCAGTGGGTTGGTCGACTGGTCGTCTGTCTCCTCATTCATCATCTCTAATGAGGCGAAGCCCTTTATGAACCTCCTCCTCACTGAGGACGGCCGTGTCCTCGCTCGGTCCTCCTGCCGTCACGTATGATGCATCTCTGCTGAGCCTCGTGGGAAATCAGCACTGCCAGTATTTGGACCAAAACGTCTGTAATTCATCAGATATGGACTCACATGTATGGACAGTTTCTCCTGAAACACAACATGAAGTTTTCCTACATGTGTTTTAAACGTTTCTGGTAACTGAAGCACAATTCATCTTAAATGTAGTGTAGAAGAATACTACAGTACTTTTACTACCTCTGCTTGTACTATACTGTCGTATACTGTCTTATTCTGTCTTATACTGTCTTTACGGTCTTGTTGGCAGCGTGACTATGAAAATATTATCTTTATAGGAGGTTTTAACAGAGAGATGATCTTCCAGGTTATTTATTGTTTCTGCTGACAGCACAGAAACCAGCAGAATGTGAATGTTTGATGTGAGTCCTCCTCGCGGGGCGGCAGCACAGTGCAGCAGCAGTTCAGTTGTGTTCGGAGAGAAGAAGTGGGATTTCCAGCGTGGCTAACATCTGTGCTTGTTCGCGGTCCCGTGTGATCATGTGATCCAGGTCTGAATCGCTTTGATCGCGCTTGTGAAACTGAAAATAGCTGCAGAGTCTCCAGAGCTCACGGTCGCAGGAGCGCCGGGAAGAAAAGAGACTGTGGATTATTAATCAAGACTTTTACACACAAGCAAACGTTTCATCATGCAGAGAGCTTATTCCCATGTTCGCTTACACAATCCAGCATTAACCAAGTGGAATCTGTCAGCACGGTTAAAAACCTTCACAGCTGCACAAACTCACAAAGAAGAGAAATCTAATCAGGTGAGATGTTTGAAGAAGCGACTGATGGAGAGGACAGAATGAGGATCAGATGATGAGAAGATCCGAGAGGAGGGCAGAGAGAAGATCTGGCTGAGGTTAACATCTCCACTCTGCAGGCTTCAAGAGAAGGAGGAGAGTAAAACCCTGCATGGAGGAGGACGAGGACATAAGCAAGTGAAACCATGAGTGGAAGAGGAACCGCACTGTCATCGGACAGAGCTGGTCGAAACCTGAATTCATTAAAAGAAGAAAAAACAATAAAAAGTCAGAGTAAATTCATTATTCTGTTGTCAGAGCGCGAGCAGGCAGTCCTGAGCGTTCAGTCGTTATGAATCAAAAAGTCTCGTGTTGTCTTTTGGTTTTCAGGAGGGTCAGAGGAGTAAAGCTGCTGTTCGTCACCTCGAGGAGTAAAGCTGCTGTACTGATGCTCACCAAAACAAATTGTCTTCATGACAAACAAATTGTCTTCATGACAGCAGCTTTACTCCTCGAGGTGACGAACAGCAGCTTTACTCCTCTGACCCTCTTGACCCATGTTTGTCTGATCCTTCAGATCAGACAAACATGTTGGATGTATTTCCTTCCACACGAAACATCTCCAAAGATGATTTCTTTTCTTTTTTGTTTTAAATTTAAATCTTTACTTTTAACACACCAGAGACGTGATGAACAGATTACACAAACATACCTGCGAATATTTAGCATCTTTTAGGCTACACTTTGTTCACATCAGGTTTTGTAAATCAGCACTACAATACCCATGAGCCTCGGCTGCTGCTGTTGTTGAGAAGAAGCCGTCAGAGGTGCTAATCAGTCACTTTGTAATTTAATGTGAGAACAAAACACAGAGTCATTTTATCAAAAACAGTATTTACATGAATCCATCAGTTTTCTCGACACTTTAATCTTTAGCTTCCTGCCGTCGTCCGTCGCACATGTCACACAATTTCAAGCTCTGTGATTGGTTGTTTGGGAGATGAAGGCAAAGGCCAGTTTATCAGTAAAGCACCAATCAGATTCATAGAAATTAAGAAATGTATTTAATATTTAACTAAAACAAAAGCGAGCGTATAAAAAGCAGTTATGAATGTGATTATTGGAATCAGTAAAACGTCCTGAGCTGACTTCTCTCCTTCAGTTATGAAACAGTAAACGGCTGCATGTATTTGGAGCTTTTATCTAAAGTGCTTCACAATTTCCCCTCAGAAAAAAGTGACCATTCGATTAGGCTCAATTTAGGGCTCAATTTCTCGCTGAAGGACATGTGGACATGTGGACACGTGGACAGCAGGAGCTGGAGATGGAGTCATTAGTCGCTCCTGAACGACCTCCTGTACTTCCGCAGGCGTCTTCTACCTTTGACTCTTCAATCAAAGCAGATGTTAACACAGGACGACTTCAGATCGCTCAGCTCGGCTCTTTGCTCTCGTCTCTCCTCTCTCACTGATGTTTTAAGTCCACAGCAGTTTTCTGCTTCTGGGAAATGTTGTGAAGCCAAAAGTCTAATCTGCAGAGGTGAGCAGGGACGAGCGCTCGGGGAGCAGAGACTCAGCGGACGGCCGGAGGACGGAGACGAGGAGACTAATGGCCTGATGGACGCTGAGAGGCGGCGTGATGAAAGTCACATTGAGCCGCTTCCTCCCAGCTCGGCCTCAGTGGGAGGACGAGGACGGGTCCTGATCCCACCGCCAGCTGTCTGATACGTCTGCAGCAAACCAAACAGGATTGGATTGAGACGCACACACACACACACACACACACACACACACACACACACAGTATCTTGCGTCACAAACACATCTCAGACTTGATTTCCGATCCGACACCTGCAGGATGTGCAGATATTTTCACATACATGCACAGCTGTACTCTGTAAATATAATTACATTTCCTCCTCTAATGTTACTTTAATAACATATTCTGTGTGTGTCGCGCCGTAAAGGGAGATACAGCTGCAGTCCTGAGTTATTTAATGTCCATAAAACTAAACCTCAACGTGATGAAAGGAATAGAAACACCTGAACGACATTTAAAGGGCCGAACACGCTCAAACTGAGCGATCGCTCACCAGAACAAGACTTCATGGTGGACGAGTCCGGCCTCGTTGGTGTGTTGTCCATGTACGCAGTGTTTAAACCTCATCAGGAGGCTCTTAGATCGTCAGCACAGGACTGCCGGACTGAAGCAGGAGGAGGTCAGGTGATTATTGTGCAAGTGTGCATGAGACGGCTAAAACATCTGGCTTAAAGTTCAGTGATATTCATTTGAAAAGTGTGAACTTCTCACTGCACTCGGGGCCTTTCAGCACCTCGCAGGTTCATCAGTTTTGTATCCAGCAAACAAACAAGCATGAACTTTACATTAGATGGAAGATAAAACGGCTCTGAAACGTCCTGAAGATAAATTAGAATCCTGATGGAAACGTGGGATCTTCTGCGTTCTTCCCATCAGAAGTCAATAAGTTTGAGTCTCTCTGGACGCTGACGTGGTGTTTCAGGAGGTGAGGAGGAGACACAGTCAGCTGACCTCGTCTCAACCAGCCGTCCTGTCACTTTCCATTAATGACCACGGACGCTGTCATTGAACGCCGTGACGCATCATGACCGCCGTTAGCTTCCATTTCAAATTAGAGAGAAGACGAGTTGATTGACAGCGTCTGTTGGTCATCAGACGGCTGTAGCTGACAGGCTGCAGGGTGAAGGTGGAGCGAGGACGCAGTGTGAACGTAAAGACCTCCAACATGAAGACTTTACAGTTCATCAGGATGAGTCCGAATAACTTTATAACATTCATATGTGTCTCAACTACTTTATAATAACTTTGGTTTATGACCAAAACCTGCTAATGTTAGCATTTAGCTCAGGTTATGGCTGCATGCTGTGTTCCACTTACCTCAGGAGAGTTGAGACGGAGCTGAGAATGATGTCATCAGAAACTCAAAGTCAAAACAGTCAGAAGACCAGTTCTGATCCGGTGAGCCGTCGATAGCAGCACCAGCCGATAACAACATTACACAATATTAATTATAAACAGAAAAGATAGTTATATGTTCTACAGCAGCCATCTTTGGATTCTGAGGTCGGGTTTGTGAGGCGGGTCAAACTTTATTTATTAATTCTCTGTCGTTCAAAGAATTTAGTGATGATGAAGGTGAAGTTAAAGAAAGTAAAGTCTGTAGAGTTTGTCTGGAAACACGAGTGGATTCATCACAGCTGTGCTGAATGTCGTCGTCTGACCGTTGACTAACAGCTTTAATGGTTTTCTGCAGACGAACTCGTCACGTATCGTAAAGTTTCTCCTCTTCGCTGCAGCTTAGAAAAAAGAGGACAGATGAAAGCAGACGAGGAGAAAAGACGGAGCGAGGCAGCAGAGATGCTGGAACAGATACAGGATAAATGTTTTAATCTTTCCAACAACTTAGCCCAGGAAAAATTTCACCCTCATGGGAAATCACTCTTATTCCAGTTTTTGGTGCCTCATCATGAATAATTCATGGTTCAATCTCACAGATGCTTGTTTTGATGCAGCGCAGCAGCTTCGCGCTGACAGAGAGGAGCTGAGTTCACTCCATCGACCACCAACCGAAGGAACTGCGTTTACATTCAGAGTTAATGATCATCAGGAAATCTGTTCAATGTTTAAATGTCAGCAGAAGCTCCCGACACGTTCTCAGCTTCACATCTTTCCTTTAGTCCAACAACAAACGTTTTTACTTTTACAAGACAGTGAAAAGCTGAAACGAGTGTTTTCCTGTTCGATGAATCACTTCAGTAACGATCATTATACATTAATAAGTTTCAGATGGTTCATTTTCTAATCAGCTGTGTATCTGTGTATCTCTCAGCATCAGTGTTGAGGCGTTTGTGCTTTGCTCTTAACATCGGATCATACGTGAGGTCACACGTGATGCTATTTTACTGGTTGTCACAAAGAAGAGTCGCAAAGGCAGCGAAGACGGCGAGCTAGCAGACATGAGCGTAAAAAAATAAAAGATCTAAATATAAAACTCAAAAAACATCAGGTGTGTAAATGACTGAAGGTGTAATTTGTACTACAGGAGGCAGCGTGGATGCTTCCTGCTGCTCATTATTCTGCACCGGATCTTTGTTGTAGCCTTGAATGTAGTGATTAGCATCTGTCAGCATGTAGCTCGGTTAGCCGCAGAGCTAAGTGGCTCTATTAGCGGTCTATCACCGCGAGCAGGAGGGCTCGAAGTACAAAGTGGTACCAGGAGACAGGACGGGCCGAGGCTAGCTGGCTAGCATGCTAAAGTTCTGACTGTGTTGAACGCAGCACAGAGATCAGCAGAGAACCAGAGGAGATGACATATCACATCTTTAAACACAAATGTAAAGCTTTACAACATTTACAGTCGGCTGTTGCTCTTGAAGACGTCCTCTGTGTTTCAGGCCGTCTCACCTTCGTCTCCTCACTCGAACTCTTCTATCCTCTTTTCTTTCATGCATCTTCTTTCCAATCCGTCCATCTTCCTCTCCGTCTCTTCTGTCTTCTCTCTCCGTCTCATTCCAGCCTCATTTGTTTGGAGGCACTTTGACCCACTTAGGCCAATCTCTGCGATTTTCTCTTCAGCTCGTAATTTATTTTCCAATTGCTCGAGCTCCCTTTCTTACTTTATCGCCGGTTGTTTCGTCGTCACGCCTCCTTCTCCCTGCTGTCACCAGAGCAGCTTTTTCAGAGTAATGTGTCGAGTTAAACTACGTTCAATAAAACTTTTTCTCCCATTCGTTCTCGTCTCAAACACCGACATTAACTCCTTTCCATGCTTATTTCAAGGTGGCAGAATGAAGGCAGAGAGAGATGAGTCAGGTAAAAGAGGAGAAGGACAATCAACCAGCATCTTAACTGACGAGTAAATGACTGCATGTTCACACCATCATTACCCACAATGCACTGATTTCTGCAGACACAACAGACGGTGATCCTTCACTTCATGATGTATCAAACTTCAGAGGACTTCAAAGTTCTCATGAAGCCAAAATCAAATGTTTTTATCACATATTCACTGTCTGAGATCTTTCAGTGATCCAGCAGAGCCAGTGAAGACACTCTTGATATTCTTACTGCTATTTTAGTTTGTCATTTCCTGAGTGCAGGACGAGTCTGGATCGTATTTTCTCATGTCCTCCGGTTGTCCGTTCAGCTTTAGTTGTTGCTATAGTAACCGCCAGCATCCCGCTGGACTCCAGACGGGTCCGTATACGCAGCCTCAGAACGGCGGACAGCTGCGGTACTGAGAGTTTCCTGATGGACAGATGCTGGTAGCTTTGCTGCTAAAGTACCAGCTAACTGCTGCTACAAGTAGCTAATTAAAGCTAGCTCAGTTAGCCATGCAGCTAAATGACCGTGGTACTGTGTTCCCAGTCGTCACCTGGCCTCCATCTTCTGAGAGGAGCTGCTGTAAGCGCCGGTCCAAACCCGGCAGGTCTCTCCTGTTCTGATGAAACATGTGGGCCTGACTGGGCTGAACCAGCAGCACCACTCTGCTGCTTCATGGAAGCTTTTAAAGATAGTAAACATGGAATATTACGTTCATGTCATCGTAGCGGCTGAAGACGTCTCTCTGATTCTGACCTAGTTTCACACTCGGAGGTAACAGAGCCTGAAATCCCTCTCGCCTTCATCTGTGCAGCTCCTGATTCACTCCGATCAAAAGAATCAACGAGACGTAATTGATTTTTTTCACTCTCCTTTCGTTTGTGTGACTGATTAAACAATGTGTCTCTGATAATCGTGTGAAATGAAACCTTAATGTTACGTTAGCAGCTGAAACACAACACGTGTTTGCAGCGGTCCGGTTCTCCGGTGCTGTTCTGTACAGTACGAGCGTCACTGCCGAGCTTCCTGTCACAGTTTGGTGTGTTGACATCAGTAAACAGTCAGCAGACACTGAGAGCAGCATGCAGATACGTTTGACCCGGAGTTGACCAGCGCCATCGCCTGCGCTCACTAACAAGCTCGCTCGGCCCGCTCGGTTCTCCCTCGGTGTGAATACCAATGCAGCGCTTTGATATTCTGCTGATGGCCCGGCTGTGGAATGGCTCTGATGATGAAAGCGTCTCTTTCTCTCTTTATGATTCATCCTCACTCAAAGCAAACCATTTAGAACTTATTTGATCAAACACTGTAAAATATGCATGATGTTTCTACACGACATGGTTTCAGGGATAATGTCCACGTTCTCCACCGAAATCTGTCTTAATCCAATCAGCTTCCTCTAACACCGTTTCAACATGACCTGAAACCAAACCAGCATTTGTCAGCTTTTCAGCTGAATAATAATCTAATTAAACATTCAGTCCGTGCTAATCCTGATCGGGGTCAGTTTGTCAGAACCTGAAGCTCCTGCACATGTTTTTAATTTGAGGTATTTCTTCATCTCGTTAAATATGCAACTCAAACTGCAGAGTGGATGTTAGTGGATTCTCTCTTCTTGCTCTGGTTAGGTTAACACATAAAAACACATATTTAGGGTTAGAAAACATCACGGTTTGGATTAAATACCAATTCTGGTCGCTATGATTATGGATGGCGACGATTTTCCGTGAGAAATAGCCGGTTTTGTTCACCACAACATCTCCTGGAAATGTCCAAAGGTTTCCTTAAAACATAACACACCTGCTGACGTGAGGAGAAACGAATGGAAGTGCGACTCAAACTGCAGTCGGCTGTTCGGCTGTAATGATATTTATTATTCTCTGGTCTCCTGAACAACTGAAGTAACTGAGGACTTTTCTTAAAGCGTAAAAAAACAAGTTGAATAGAAAAGACGTTATCTGAACCCTCAAACTCTTTTAGCTTTTATCTCAGCAGCTCCAGTGAAGACTTCATCTTAATAAAGGTGTAAATCTGGTCTGAGATCAGTTAGTGATGTGTCTCTCCTGCAGACTGTGATCACAGCAGACGAGCTGTGTGGAGACATCTGATGTTTCTCTGGTTGTTTCTCTGTTTTAAATCAAGTCTCCAGCTGCTTCAGCTGTTTAGCAGAACGCTGCAGCTCTGTTTTACTGTGAAGCTCCAGAACTGTTCTGTGGACGACGACACTTCGCCTGATTGTAAATCAATATGGAGGGAGAAGAGGATGACTGAGTTTTTTTTTATCTGTTCCTGTGAGGATTATAATCTAACTTCCCTCCAACACTGGCTAGAAATGCAGCTCAGTCAATTTCTTACAAGTACACAGAGTTAATTCCTGGAGTCACAGATGAATTCATTAATGTTTGCAGTTCCAGGTAGATGGGACTGAGAAGAAAGAAATAAGAACAATCAAGCAGATCAAATCAGAAAGAGAAAACAGTGTTTCTAAATGTAGCATCTCTGCCAAACTTCATCTGTGTCCATTTATACAGTTTACTTTCTTTTACATAAGACTCTCCTCATCTTTTTTTCTTCTCCCTGTCAAAGTAAGAGCTCCTGTATTTTCTCCGTCCTCATTTATTTTGAAACACCAGGTTCATTCTGTGCAGCACTGAAAGTACATCAGAGCGAACGTTTTAAGTGCTCTCAGTGTGAGATGCTGTGTGTGTGTGTATGTGTGTGTGTGTGTGTGTGTGTGTGTGTGTGTGTGTGTGCGTGTGTGCGTGTGTGGTGTGTGTGTGTGTGTGTGTGTGTGTTGGGTGGAGGCACAGTTTCCACTGAACAACAGACACGGGTAGATGTGGAGAGAATGACAGAAACACAGCCTGACACTTCTTCTTCTCTTGTTTTTTTTATCTCCTTCACACTAAAACAGTCTCACTTCCTCTCCGGCTCAGAAATGAAGATAAAAATGTAGCGTTTGAGGTCGAAGGGTCAGTCCTTTGAAACGAGCTCCCTCAGGACCGGAGCAGCCAGAACAGTCAGATCCAGTTAGAAGAAGTCCACGATGGCATTTAGAGTTTCTGCTCCACCTAAACTTTAAAGACTTAAATGGCCTCGCTCTGTCCTACCTGTGTGTTTGAAGTCTGAACTTTCTGCTTCAAAATCACTTCTCTTTTCTTTCCCGACGCGCAGTTTTGAAATTTCTTTTTGAAAGGTTATTACACATCTCGGGTCTTTACTTTATTTCAACTTTTAAAATGACTGTGGAAACTTTAATAAAACCATCTTCTTCAGCCTACAGAAAGAAAAATACTCAGTTTCTCAGAGCAGAAGCAGCTTCAGGAGCGAAGCAGCTGCAGGAGCGAAGCAGCTGCAGGAGTGAAGCAGCTGCAGGAGCGAAGCAGCTGCAGGAGCGAAGCAGCTTCAGGAGCGAAGCAGCTGCAGGAGCGAAGCAGCTGCAGGAGCGAAGCAGCTTCAGGAGCGAAGCAGCTGCAGGAGCGAAGCAGCTGCAGGAGCGAAGCAGCTGCAGGAGCGAAGCAGCTTCAGGAGCGAAGCAGCTGCAGGAGCGAAGCAGCTGCAGGAGCGAAGCAGCTGCAGGAGCGAAGCAGCTGTCACGGAAACATTTCAGTCACAAAATGTTTTTTCATAAATTCTCTTCTCTGCAGTTTGCTGTCACAAACCTGTTTACGGTGTTTCCATCCGAAAGTAAAAGTTTATTATTTAGTTACATTCCAGAAGGTTTAGTGAACAGAGTTACTTAAAGAAATACCCCAAAAACAGCCTGATGACTTTGATAACAACACGTCTCCAGAATAAATGTTGGCTCAGTTTGTTTCTGTAAAACCACAGATGAGTTCAAACTGAACGTTTCTTCAGGCTGAATTTCTCTCTTCTTCGTCACAACACCGTGTTTATACTCTTGTTAGGTTTAGGCACCAAAACGACCTGGTTAGAGTTCAAACATCATAGTTTGGATCAACAGACCTGTTGGTTCAGCTGCAGGTGACTTGTTGACGTCCTGTGAGAAGTAGCCGGTCTCCAGGTGTCCAGGTGTGTGACTGGACCTGTAGTCGGCTGGCTGGCGGCCTTGTTATCTGTAGTAATTATATAATGATATTCTGGCCTCTGGGCTGTTTTAAGAGCAAGAATATATTAGAATCAGATGAGATGGTCATTAATGTTAAAAGAAGACTTGTTAAGTATATTTTACTAAATGTGAATATTAATATGGACTCAATGTGATTAATTGTTGTCAGTTTGATAAAACTAACATTCGGCCACTGGAGCATGTTTTTGTTGTATTATATGAATATATTCATATATAAGGGAAACGAGTAATTAATTAAATTAATTTTAACCATGAACTTATTCGGTTTCTGACATTATAAGTTTAGTTTAAATATGCAAATGATGCTTTCGTATTCATTATTGCATGTATTTCATTTTCTCTCCACGAGTAAAAGAAGATTTGTTACAGAAGCAAAACAGTCGAAAATTAAAAATGATACAAATCTATCACATAAATAAATTGATGAAGTAAATCCAGAGTGATTCTCTGGCGCTGTTGCACCGAAACACAGATTTCATCTCATATAATTCTGTTTATTTATTAATATATTCATCTTTAAAAACTGTGTCACGTTCATGTGACAAATCCTCCATTAAAGGGTTAAATGCTGCTGCAGCAGATGTGGCCGCTGCGGCCCGTCGGGCCGGTGTGGTTCTGTACAGCAGGAGACTTATGGGGTTGTGATAAGCTCCTCTGGATCACGACACCGTGCTCGCTTCCAGCGGTCGTTCTGACCATTCAGCCCTGACAACAGCCTGGCACCGCCTCACGCGTCGACCTTGTAAGTTTTGACACTCGCCGCCATAACTCCAGAACTCAGTGGTCGGAGTGGAATGAGGCCATAACTCAGGCCAGTGCTTGGCCCTGCTGCACACACACACACACACACACACACACACACACACACACACACACACACACACACACACACACACACACACACACACACACAGACAGATGTGGACATAGTTTAAGTGAAGAATGATCACCTGGATCAATATTTGGTCATGGGTAATACAGATAAATTCTCTGCTGGCTGTGAGCGGCGGTGTCGTTAGTGAGCGAGCAGCAGAGGAGGCAGTAAGTCGCAGCTCTTTATGAGCGCTGTCTGCTCAGGAATCCTCCACAGACGAGGATTCAGCTGCTGCTCGCTGACAGACGTGCGTCTCAAGGTCGTTAACGGCGCTTCTCTGGACGCTTGCTGGAAACTTTACAGGATTGTGTGAGACTTTAAGAACCAGTTCAACGTGATTCCTTAACCAGAAACCAATCTGGGCGGAGGATTACAGGATTTCACTCCGTCCCCCGAGGAGCTATAATGTTTGTGTGCAAACAAAATAAGGAAGTACAATCTGTAGTTTATATAAGAGCCCTAAAATCCACCAGACGACAAGAAGAGACAAACCACTCAAAGCCTTCTGGGTAGGAAAGTCTGTGATGCTGCAGATGTTGGTTGTATGACTCATATCCCGCCCCTTCCCCAAAAAAGAGCCAATCGTCAGCTTTATAACAGCCAAACCGGGAAACATATCAGCCAATCGTGTTGTTGTACTGACGCAGTTTCAACTGAACCTTATTTTGAGGCAAAGTCACAAAAGCGTTTGATTATCATTACATGCAGTTTTTGGCCGAGTGAAAAGACCTTGAAGGACTTTATACCACCAACACTGCAGTGATACGGAGACCAGAGAGAATCAGCAGATTGTCTTTAAAATGTATTTGACATTTTAGCAGAAGTCAAACACTGTGAGCCTCCGAACAGACCGACACGTCTGCACTGACCCAGGATCTGCAGTGAAGCTGCTCAGCTGATGGATGATGGTTCACATCCAACATGTGATGGAGGAACACGGTTCTGTCTGAAAGGACCCGACACCACAAACACCACTGATCACTCTGATGGATCCTTTGTGCTCCAGAGGAGATATTACAGGCTGATCAATAGCTCTGTGTGTGTGTGTGTGTGTGTGTGTGTGTGTGTGTGTGTGTGTGTGTGCACCGCTGCACTGAGGCATGATGGGAGCTCTTCAAGGATGATGTGTCCGGTTGTTGGTCTCTGTCCTGGAGACAAACATCAGATCCTCATGAGATATGTTTCTTCCCTTCGAGCTTCAGCTGCGTCTCTTCTCACCGAGACTTTTATGTTAATTTGTATCTGCGGCACACGTGAATCCTTAAAACGTACATTAACTGAGAGTAAACAGCCTCCTGCAGTCTCACAGGACTCGTCCAGCAGAGATTCACAGTTTGCTTTTCTAAGTTGAGCACTGATCTCTGATGTCATCTGAGGTTCTGGTTTTAAAACCTTCCTGTTCAACTTGTGAGATACAATTTTACGGTGAAAATCACAATATTTTATTGCTGAATTACTTCACGGTGCTGCACCCTAACCCCAGTATTTACCTGTAATTTAACGTTGTTTCACTGTAAATTTAAAGGATGTATACGACATCAGAGTACTGTGATTTTACAGCAACATATTTTTCTGTAGATTTAAAGAATGCATTCAAGCATTGAGATCTGGGTCACTGTGGTTCTGACCACTGCACAAATGTTTTATTGATTGGCTGAATAAAATGTGGGTCCGTCTCCTCGGGCACACATTTGATCCAGTTTCATGAATCTGAGCTGAGGAGTCGTGTTGATGTGCGATGAAGGCTTTGTGGAGTTTTTAAAAGGTACTTTTACTGAAAAGGTTCTAAACCTGTTTGTGAACCAAGACAGCAGAAAGAAACGAGACAGAATCAGACGGGAGATCAAACCCAACAGAACAGAAAGAGAAGCTGATGACTGTTCTTTGTTTTGGACCAGAAGACTCACTAATACAGAATCATCAGTTTGTGTCTGGGAGACAAAGAAATTCTGTAAAATGATAAAATAAGTCTGATCTGAACGTGATGCTTTTTTCTTTACATGAGAAGATTCTTTCTAGATTCTTTTCATGTGTGAAACAGAGATTTTATTTTTTATATTTTTCAGTTTCACACGAGAAATAAAAACATTATTTTCTCCTGAATTTTTTTTTTTTTTCACAGATGAAAACTAAATGAAGGAGTTTAGAGAGTTTGTCCCGGCGAGTCTTTTTCCCTCCAGAATGTGAGTGATGCACACAGGAGAGACTCAGGAAACAGATCAACAGATAGTAAAAGTCTCTCTGGTCTCTCCGGGCTTCCGTAGCCGGATGTGTTGAGCATCAGGAGGTGAACGGCTCGTTCCTCGTCTCGTCTCTCAGCCGCTCCGACACTCAGAGGCTGTTCAGTCAGAAACAGGATGTGACCGCTGCAGTCCTCCAGAAGTGACAGTTACAGGCATCAGTCAATACACACAGAGTGCTGATCAATACATTCATGTGCTCGGGCTTCAGTTAGACGCCTCGCTGTATCGATGGCCTGTCACATCAGGACCATCATCAGGACCCTCAGCTGACAGGGAGGTGAAATATACCTGAACCAGCCTCAGCTGTTATTAAACCATCAGCCAACCAGCTGGGAACTCTGAACTCTGGAGACTCTGCTCCACAGGCGCTCGTTAACATCTGATACTGAGCTCCATGTGGTGACGTCATGTGGTGACGTCATGTGGTGACATCATGTGGACGTGTGGTGACATCATGTGGACGTGTGGTGACGTCATGTTGTGACATCGTGTGGTGACGTCATGTGAAACTCTCAGCAGGCTGTGTGAAGGCATCAGGACGGAGATCTTTGCTGTTGGTCAGTGAACCTGCTGTGTGGCGACTCTTTGTAACCAGCATGATATCTGATCTGACTCCTGCCTCTGGAAGGAGTTTAAACCTCTGACCTGCTGGCGCTGCCGATGTCTCGCTTCAGTGTCAGCAGCATCTTAAAGGCCAAAGTCCTCACGCTGCTGCTCAGAAGATCCTGCATGAGCCAAATGTCATCGTGGACGTGGGCGATGCAGAGTGTTGGAAGACGGGCCGGAATTTTAAATTGGCACAAACAAATCTTGATGAAGTGACGATGAGACTTAATGATGTTTGACAGCTGGCCCAGAGTGACATTTTCAAAAGGCAAGCGAAGGATTTATCAGCCTGGTGAGCTGCAGCGGTCAGCTGGTCTGTGTCGACCTGCTGCTGATGATGTGACCTCAACACCATTTGTGATTTCACTTTCTGTTGTTGCAGCAGCTGATGAGCATTCAAGAGGAGATTATAATCTGTACTTTAACAGCGTTTGATGACTGTTGTCTTCTGGACAAAATGCTCAGAGAGTTTAATCCTGTCCATCCTGCAGAGCTGGTGTGCCGCTGCCGTAACGTAGCTTGTTCACGTCTCACTACAACCAGGATTCTGTGGTGAACGTGTCGAACTAATCTCAGCTGTAATCTGTTAGTATGGATCAGTCGAACAACGTGACTGTGCTGCTGGCTGGATTCTGGGACTCGTTGAGCAAAGAAACAGCACTTTTCTGTGCAGTTGAGTGACATTTATTGAAAGCAGCAGTGCATCAGCCTGCAGACTTCTTCCTCACGCTTTCAGGACGACTGTGGGCAGAGAAGCCGGTAGTTTCATGAAATGTCAGGCAGCAGAGCTCCTCCTGCTCTCTGTGGTCAGCGCCATCACTCTGCTACCTGTGGACCTTTTGTATGAACTCTTGGAAGAAGCTTTTAAGGCTGTTTCTTAAACGCAGCATCTAATTTTACCAGCACAAACAGGAGCTGTGCTGTGTGTTAACGCTGGCCTCTGCTCTGTCTCTGCAGGTGGAATCTGTATCGCTCAGTCTCTGAAGATCCCTCACGACCACAAACTCTCCGACTTTGATAAAACCATCCGTCTGCTGCTGGACACTCGGTACGCCCGGGCCGTCATCCTGTTCGCCTCTGACGAGGACATCAGGTAAATAAATCTTTATTAAACATCATTCAGCAGAACTTTATCTCAGTTTAATGAAAAGATATAAAGGAACCAAACTGTCTGTTTCTCCAATGTTAATTTAACAACAGAGGACGAGAGACGTTGGGAAGAAATGTTGTTCATCTCCTCTTTGACCTCCTCAGTGTTTTTACTTTTTAATATACACCAAAAAGTATCAGGTCCAAACTCATTCAGTCCGGGTCAGCAGAGCAGGAAGTTTAGCTGGAACCAAAGGCTCATTTCAGCCCAAACGACCAGGACCACACACCAACACATACAGTAACGGTACATGTGACTCAGTGATGGCGCCTGTGTGACTCCAGGGGGATCCTGAACGCCAGTAAGCGAGCTGAGCAGGTCGGACACTTCCTGTGGATCGGTTCTGACAGCTGGGGGGCCAAAAACAGTCCGATCAACCAGCTGGAGGACGCCGCCGTGGGGGCCGTCACCATCCTGCCGAAGAGAGCCACCATCAGCGGTACGTTCACGACCCGTCTGTGTTTCACTGTGTTGTGTGTGAACGTCTCGTGTCTGTTCGTCCTTCGGTTCTGAGCTCGGCTGCTTTCACACTCAGGTTCTTAAATCTCCGGCGCTGACGGGACACGTTCTCCTCTCTGCTGCTGAGAATCTCAATCATCTGTGAGAACATTCACTCTTCCCATTTCTTGGTTTCCTGTGACACAAAATTGCGGAGGAATCTTTTGATGATGATTATACGTCATCATCATCACCATCATCATCATCATCATCCTGCCAGAGAGGCACCATCAGCACCGCTGCAGAACTACGTCAGTCCTGCAGGGATTAGATTTAACTTTCACTCTGATCGAGGATGGAAGAAGACGGGGTGTCCTCAGACAGTCGGTGCACCGTCTGACCCGGCCCGAACGCTTTCTGCTTTGGAGAACGTGATTTTTTTATTTTGGTAGAAGAAAATAATTTATTTCTACTGATAGAAAGAAAGTTCAGCCGACCACCAGACTTCTGTTCAAATGTTCAGTCGGAGGCTTGAATCCATCCTAAACAGAGCCAGGTGTCCTACACATCGTGTGTTTACCTGCCTACCAGGAGGTGATGTCGTCAGGTGACATCAGTGTTTCTGTCAATCCAAACATGAGACTCTCTGTCTAAAACTATTCCTTCAATCAAATAACTCTGAACACTGAGGGTCTGTTTATTATCACCATGATGATTTGTTATCTCGATCTCACAGAAGGGAACAGAACTCGTGACCCGGTCTGAGTTTTAGTTCTGAAGTTCACGGAGGACGTGTGGGAGCAGAGACGTCCTCCAGCCTCAGTCTGAGTCTCGTCCTCAGTTGTGTCAGCAGAGACCGGAGGACGTGACTGTGACCAGCCGTGAGTCAGTCAGTGAATTAACCTCCGTAAAGCTGCAGCTCGTCTGGTTTTCGTACAGAGAAACAGATGAGTTGTGATGGATGTGTTGACCTGAGAGCTGTGCAGCTGCAGAGACACTCACAGGCAGACAGAGCCAGGTCTTTATGCTAAGCTAAGCTAAGCTAACCAGATCTGTGTTTACTGTACAGACAAGAGTATCTCTCTGAAGGGTGGATCTGTTTCTTTAAAGACAAACCAAAGACAAGTGAAGAGAGTTCCTCGTCAGAGATCGTACAGACGCACCAAACGCTGATCAGAGGAAACAGAACTTGCAGTTAGGCTGAGCAGACTGGTTCTGACGGCCCGGGTCGTGCTAATGACAGACGCACCGGTATCACAGCACAGTTTAGTAACTACAGACAGCGTGACGTCGTATCAAACAAAGATGTCGACGAGGAGAGAAAAGTGCGTTTGTTGTGCCGGTTCTGTTAAAACGAAGCTTTGGACTTCAAATAAAATATGAACCCTTTGTTCTCGTCTTCTCGACGCACGACGCCGACAGTGAGCAGCTTAATGAGAGGCAGCAAAATCTGATTTTCTTTTCTGAAATCAAAATCCTCCTGCACACACAGGAAAGCCTCAGTAATCCTTTCTCCAATGTTTTGCCCTTTTTTTTCTCCTCTAAACATTTTCCACCGACGTGTGGTGAACTTTAAAGAAGCCGAGTCGTGCAGGAGTGAGATGGAGATGCAGACTCATGGAGGAGCTGAGTGTGAGGGTGTCACCTTGGATGCGCCTTTAAGGGCGGCTGCTGGTGAACTAATCAACACTGTTCCCTTCGATGTGCTCTCTGACACCGTCTGTCCCCTCGTTCTTTGACGAATGATTTATGGAAATGGGCGTTTTCTGGGCATAAAGACGGTAGGAGAGGATACTGGGCCGTGACGGGCGGTCTGGGTAGCTCAGGAATGAGGGCGACAGACCCATTCAATCAGAGCGTATGAGGTAGAAAATAGAGGTGAGAGCGGGACGAGTTTAACTTTATGATGAGAGTCATAACCAGATGAACCTGCAGGGCCGACATCCCTCCCACTCTGAGACGTCTGTGACATCACCTGCCCACACAGGCTGTGTTTTAATTTGACTAAACACAATCTCATCTGTCAGGATGAACCGTGTCAGCACAAAACTGTGATAAAGAGAAGCTGAGCAGCACCTGAGCTGCACGTCATCCAGCATGGAACAAGAGATTTACATTCATTCTTTATCAGTCTCTCACCAACAGCCAGCTTTCATTTAAATCATCTCTATTTACATCAGAGCTACAGACAGCAGCTGGTTAGCTTAGCTTAGCATAAAGACTGGAAAGTGGACTTCAGCCCCAGAGACCAGGCTCACATCCTGTTTGTGACCAAAAGTCAAGAGTGAGGTGTTGTTATGTTACAGGAGTAAGTTTACGTTCTTGAACGGTGTAACTCGTTAGTGACAGACTTACTACAGTTACGACTTCATCACCACCGTTACGTTACAAGAGTGATGACATGTGAACTGTTCGTCTGCAAGCTTTATTTTGAAGGTCTAACTGGACGTTGTGTTCTGTATAATGTGTTCTTGCTAACACGAACAAACTGAGAAAAGACAGAAAGACTCAGACTCGTTAGTCAGGCACATATAGAAACAGATGGACGAGGCCTTAACGACAGCGTCTCTGTGATCAGCGTGACTTCCGTCTCAGACTGAAGAGGAGCGAAGCTGCTGCTCTGACCTGTGATTGCAACAACTAATCAGACTGTAATTTGACTCGGTGCGTTTCCTGACAGACCGCAGGTAATTGCAGCACATGCATAATGAAGAAGACTTTGAAGAGAACCGGGAGGAGTTTCTGCTGAACTCTCTGCTGAGATATTGATTGAACAGCACACACACACACGCTTCCTCCTGTAAAACACATCGTCTGCCTTTTTAATGACGCCATTAATCGACGTCTCTCTGTTGGCTCGTGTCTCTCAGCTCTTTAAGTGCCACCTCCTCGTCTGTCAGAGAGCTGCTCCGGCTCTTTATCGGGAAACAAACAGCAACAGATCAGGACTCTACATCACACTGCTGCTTTACTCTACATCACACTGCTGCTTTACTCTACATCACACTGCTGCTTTACTCTACATCACACTGCTGCTTTACTCTACATCACACTGCTGCTTTACTCTACATCACACTGCTGCTTTACTCTACATCACACTGCTGCTTTACTCTACATCACACTGCTGCTTTACTCTACATCACACTGACTCTACATCACACAGCTGCTTTACTCTACATCACACTGCTGCTTTACTCTACATCACACTGCTGCTTTACTCTACATCACACTGCTGCTTTACTCTACATCACACAGCTGCTTTACTCTACATCACACTGCTGCTTTACTCTACATCACACTGCTGCTTTACTCTACATCACACTGCTGCTTTACTCTACATCACACTGCTGCTTTACTCTACATCACACTGCTGCTTTACTCTACATCACACTGCTGCTTTACTCTACATCACACTGCTGCTTTACTCTACATCACACTGCTGCTTTACTCTACATCACACTGCTGCTTTACTCTACATCACACTGCTGCTTTACTCTACATCACACTGCTGCTTTACTCTACATCACACTGCTGCTTTACTCTACATCACACTGCTGCTTTACTCTACATCACACTGCTGCTTTACTCTACATCACACTGCTGCTTTACTCTACATCACACTGCTGCTTTACTCTACATCACACTGCTGCTTTACTCTACATCACACTGCTGCTTTACTCTACATCACACTGCTGCTTTACTCTACATCACACTGCTGCTTTACTCTACATCACACTGCTGCTTTACTCTACATCACACTGCTGCTTTACTCTACATCACACTGCTGCTTTACTCTACATCACACTGCTGCTTTACTCTACATCACACTGCTGCTTTACTCTACATCACACTGCTGCTTTACTCTACATCACACTGCTGCTTTACTCTACATCACACTGCTGCTTTACTCTACATCACACTGCTGCTTTACTCTACATCACACTGCTGCTTTACTCTACATCACACTGCTGCTTTACTCTACATCACACTGCTGCTTTACTCTACATCACACTGCTGCTTTACTCTACATCACACTGCTGCTTTACTCTACATCACACTGCTGCTTTACTCTACATCACACTGCTGCTTTACTCTACATCACACTGCTGCTTTACTCTACATCACACTGCTGCTTTACTCTACATCACACTGCTGCTTTACTCTACATCACACTGCTGCTTTACTCTACATCACACTGCTGCTTTACTCTACATCACACTGCTGCTTTACTCTACATCACACTGCTGCTTTACTCTACATCACACTGCTGCTTTACTCTACATCACACTGCTGCTTTACTCTACATCACACTGCTGCTTTACTCTACATCACACTGCTGCTTTACTCTACATCACACTGCTGCTTTACTCTACATCACACTGCTGCTTTACTCTACATCACACTGCTGCTTTACTCTACATCACACTGCTGCTTTACTCTACATCACACTGCTGCTTTACTCTACATCACACTGCTGCTTTACTCTACATCACACTGCTGCTTTACTCTACATCACACTGCTGCTTTACTCTACATCACACTGCTGCTTTACTCTACATCACACTGCTGCTTTACTCTACATCACACTGCTGCTTTACTCTACATCACACTGCTGCTTTACTCTACATCACACTGCTGCTTTACTCTACATCACACTGCTGCTTTACTCTACATCACACTGCTGCTTTACTCTACATCACACTGCTGCTTTACTCTACATCACACTGCTGCTTTACTCTACATCACACTGCTGCTTTACTCTACATCACACTGCTGCTTTACTCTACATCACACTGCTGCTTTACTCTACATCACACTGCTGCTTTACTCTACATCACACTGCTGCTTTACTCTACATCACACTGCTGCTTTACTCTACATCACACTGCTGCTTTACTCTACATCACACTGCTGCTTTACTCTACATCACACTGCTGCTTTACTCTACATCACACTGCTGCTTTACTCTACATCACACTGCTGCTTTACTCTACATCTCACTGCTGCTTTACTCTACATCACACTGCTGCTTTACTCTACATCACACTGCTGCTTTACTCTACATCTCACTGCTGCTTTACTCTACATCTCACTGCTGCTTTACTCTACATCACACTGACTCTACATCACACTGCTGCTTTACTCTACATCACACTGCTGCTTTACTCTACATCACACTGCTGCTTTACTCTACATCACACAGCTGCTTTACTCTACATCACACTGCTGCTTTACTCTACATCACACTGCTGCTTTACTCTACATCACACAGCTGCTTTACTCTACATCACACTGCTGCTTTACTCTACATCACACTGCTGCTTTACTCTACATCACACTGATGCTCTGACTCCGGGTCGTTGAGTTCAGAGGGTGACAGACGCAGTGAAAAAGCTTCCCCTGAACCTGCTGGTCCAGGTGTGGAGGGACCTGTAGCGCCTCCTGGAGGGGAGGAGGGTGATCAGTCTGGGGTTGGGGTGAGAACAGTCCTTGACGATGCTAAGCACTTAGGTGTTGAGACGTTGCTACAGTAGTAATGTTTATCAGTTTGTGATTCGCCGTCAGTGACATCGTTCAGAGTCAAAGAGCAGATTTCAGAGGACTTCCTGTTGGCTCAGGTCTGACCGGTGACCTTCAGACATACTGTCCCCGTCTCTGTCTCTTTTCTTCTCTGCAGCATAATGAAGTTAAACCACCTGAGACGAGACAAAGCGTCGTGTTGTTGTGCTTCACACAGATGAGAGGACCTTGTGAGCTGAGGTCACTCCTGGGCAGCAGCGATGTTCAGCGAGCGTGAGCTGCTCCCAGAATAGCTCGTGACGTGTGTGCAGTTATCAGTGCCGAGCAGCGACCTGCTCTGTTAGCCCTCTCACCTGCAGGGCCACAGGGCTGCGTTACACCTCACCTGTGTCACTGTGTGTGTGTGTGTGTGTCATCAACCCCCTGCTTCCACATGATCGCTGCTAACTGTTGCTAGCTTCATGACGAGCCATCTGGAGCTCAGAGGCCTCTGTGTGTTTCCACTCTGACTGTTTCAATTCACACCCAGCAAACCAAAACTCACATGTGATGGTTTCAACCAGCACCAACGTTAGCAGGCACCTGGCTGCTCCTGACCTCTGAGACCTCTGGTTATAAAGAGTTTTTCTTCTGGGCAGCAAGCTTTATGTGTAAAGGGCCCCACACACCGGGTCCGACGTCGGACGTCTGAAGTGTTAGGAAGGAGTCGGACGAGTTCTGGAGCTGCTCTGTTCGGTGTGTTCAGCTGTGTCGGAGCCGCGTGAAGCGTAGGACGTCCGACTGAACATGTTCAGTCGGACGTCTGAGGTTGGACGCCGTCGGATACTCTGATTGGTTGTTAGCTAGCTGTTCAGTGACCATTCTGATTGGCGGTGTGCCAGCGAATCAGCGCGGCGTGTGGGAGGGGCGGCGGAAGTGACGATGGTAAACAAACCACATAAACAGAGACGGCACAGAGTTACAAACAACACTTCACCGTTCGTTATTTTGGGGATAAACCAACGTATGTTTGGAAGCCATGGCTGTGTGGACCGAGGACTTTGAGGAGCAGCTGGCTGCCCTGGTGGAAGAGAGACCACCGTAATACGACATCACGCAAGTAATGCTGAGCTAACACTGTGTGTGCTTTGTTCTGATAAGCTACGGTCCGCACTCCGTTCTGTCATTTCCTGTTTTCATGTTTTGGGTGACTGGCACGAGACTAGCGCCACCCGATGTTTAGGAGACTTATTGCATTTCACGCAGGCGCAGAACGTATACGCTGCTGTGTAGCCGGGGCGCTGTGTTTCAATGTGACTTTTCTACCTGAACGGATCCGACGGAGTGGTCGGAGAAGGAAGTCGGATAAGGAAGACGTCGGACCCGGTGTGTGGGGCCCTTAACACAAAACTAGCATCTGTTTCTGTTTCTGTTAATGAAGTAAGCAGAGCAGGTTTCCTCTAACAGGTTCACAGAGAATGAAAGACACCAGCAACACTTCTAGTACATAGAACAATCTCAGACAATCAACAGTCGACAGCAGTGTAAGTCCATTTAGACCAACAGTTCCTGAAACTCGTCTGCGTGCTGATGTGTGCGGCGTGCCGATGTGTGCGGCGTGCTGATGTGTGCGGCGTGCCGATGTGACGGATGTGAACATCATAATGAATGTGAGGAAGTCTTTGCTGTCGGCCCTTTGTGCTCACTGAAGTGTGCAGCGAGCGTCTCTTCAAACACTCCCAGAGGCAGAAGCTGTAATCATCGGTAAGCACCGGCATGCCCCAGTGCTCCTGTTGTGAGAGTGTGTGTGTGTGTGTGTGTGTGTGTGTGTGTGTGTGTGTGTGTGTGTGTGTGTGTGTGTGTGTGTGTGTGGTCAGGAGTGTGTGTGTTTAAATGATCAAACTCTGTTCATGAAAGAAAAACACTGACTTGAGTAGATAGTTGGTGTCAGGTGGAGGCGGAGGCTGTGCTAACAGGGGATACTGTTGATGCAGGGAGGTGATACTGTGTGTGTGTGTGTGTGTGTGTGTGTGTGTGTGTGTGTGTGTGTGTGTGTGTGTGTGTGTCTGCTGCTCACCTCTGAGGAAAACATACAAAAAACACACAATCACCAACATCAGTGACAAACAGCAGTGACACTGTTTCTAATAGATGATCAGAAGTGTAATGTTAGCAGATAATGTTTCAGCAAACACCTGATACGTCCAAGATTGACATCTGTGCTTAATGTGTCATATCATGTTCACATTATAAGCTTTCTTAGCCACCTGTGGAGGGGAAGGTGGTCGTGGCTGCCGGACAGGTGACTGGAGACATTTCCAGCAGTTTTTATGTCGTTAAAGACGTCTTCCATGGGAAGTTGGACCATCTTTGTCCACAATCGTAACGACAACTACAGGTTTCAATCTACTTGTAGTAACTGCTATCTACTGCTGAATGTAGCCACTGTTAGGTAGTTAGCTTAGTTAGCCGTGCAGCTAGCAGTCCAGACTTGGAGCTTGGAGTGGCAGTGTGAGAGAGGATGGGCTGGGGCTAGCTGGTTAGCATGCTAACATCAGTAGATATCGTAGGGTAACTCCAGCGTCACTGTGCAGCTGAAATCCTTCAACATGACACGATTCTGAAAATAGCTTTTGTAGTTGAGGTGATTTTCTGTTAGTAAACCAAATACCTGCCGTTTGTCTCCTCTGTAAAGATAATTCACTCACTGAGAAGACGTCATTGAGCTCAGAAGAAGAAGACAGAACCATGAATGTAGTTTAATAGTAATATATCACATCTGCCAGCTGCTGTAGTGTTGTGGCGTGTTTCTTTCTGAGGGCACAGTCTCGTACACAGATGTATATCTGTCGGCAGCCTCTGCTGTGTCTTATTTTTACCAGGTGAACACATACAGATGTATTCTGAGCCGAACCACAGACGCTGCTCGGTTTACGTGAGGTGAGCAGTTCAGAATCAAAGAGTCCGTTTTGAGACGAGTTGTGCAAAGATCTGAATGTTTTGTGTTTTTGTGGGATTCTACAGGTGGGTGCGTGTTTCTGCTGGCAGAGTCTCTGCTGCTGCTGCAGGGTGCGTGACTGATCTCTCAGGGAACCTGCTGCATGTGTTACGGATACGCAGCACCTGTGAAGTGGTGGGAAATACACAAAGGTGCACAAATGTACGGTATCACAGCAGCTGGCAGCGCGAGCCGTGTCGCTGCTGAAGTCGCTCCCATCCACAAAGTGTTCAGCAAACGTTGTGCGCGGCTGCAGCGGCGTCTCTAAAAGGAAATGTAACTCACTCGGGGGCATTTTACCCTCTTCTATCATTTTACTTTAACATAAACACAGCGGAAGACTCGAGTGAGCATCGTGATCCGTCACACCTCTGAGGGTTGTTTCACGGCGGGGTGCTGATGAAAGACCTGCTGGAAACGTTTCCACCTCCGGCCGACTGAACTGAGAGAGTCGGAGGCAGCAGTGTCCTCTGAGGGAAGCCTTTCCTTCAGGCTCAGCTAACAGCAGCTGTGTGAAGGTGGCGAGCTGTCGGTCGGAGTTCGCTCTGAGCACACAGGGAAATATGTGCTCTGCAAACACATCGCCGGAGTCACGTCTCCGCTGCTGGACGTGGTGCTGATGGACGCGGTGTTTGCTCGGGGGGTTAAAGGCTGCTGGACTCCGTGACATCGGCTGTTTCTGCAGCAGCGAGAGAGACGTGAGAGACGTGAGAGAAGTCCGGACTGTCTGTAAGTCAGAGTTTTATCTCTCACAGGTGTGTCAGCTGTGTGTCTGCACCTGTTCATGTCACAACCGTGTAGCTGCCAACAAAACATCATGAACCAGAATCAATCAAATGTTAAAGTGTTGCATCTGAAAACCAAACAAATCAACCTGGACATGAACCAGAAACTCAGCAGGAGAAAACGAGTCGGTCCAGAACAGAACAGCTGATCTCTGTAATCTATTACTTCTTAAAGATCCAGATAAACAGTGACAGGACTGTAACTCTCTCTACTCTCCGACTGTGAAAGCAGCTTATTCCGTCACAGATCTCAGTCTGTTGTCAGGTGGAGACCTCTGCTGGCCGTCGTCAGTATTACTGCAGGACAGGTGGAAGTCGTGCAAAGTAATATAAATGAGTATTAGACTGAACTGTTCCTCCATGTTTGTAGTCCGATTACGTTCTGCTGCTTCGACTGAACTTCCTGTTCACGCTGTAGACAACAATCACCCTGGAGACAATATGAAATCAATATACAAATCAAATTAACGTATTTGTGTGTTTACAGCCGTTCTGTAATGTGTCTGCATCCGGCTGGGCTCCGTCTATTAACTGGGTGGAAACAGACTCGTCTGTTGTGGGGCTGATAGGAGGACGCTCCCTGCAGCGGCGGCGGCGGCGGCAGGATTTCCTCTCAGGAAACGCTCACACTGACAATCTGCGTTCTTCACGTTGGACCAAATGTTTCCTAGAAGGACAAAGTTCTCCTGAAGAAAAGTCTACAAACTTCAGAAGAACACGTAGACGCGAACAGAAGCCACGATGGCTCCCAGCGACGACCGGAGCCGAGCGCCGGCTCTAATGACCAGAATTAAAACTAACTGCCAACACTGCTGCCGGGGCCGGAGCCAGCAAACAAGAGGAAAACAGTCAATTACCGGCCCTTATTTAGCCGAGCCTTGAGTGGGGAAAACAAGCGGGGAAAGTCGCTTAATGCCCTTATTTAAGATTAGACTAATCCTCAGTGTGAGAGGAACACGAGGACGTCAGAGGAGAAGCAGGAACGACCAGGGAGGGTTTAAAATAATGAAACGATACCAAACGAGTTTTCACACCATTTTATAAAAGAGTCCAGCTGTTGGGACCAGATGCAGAGTGATGATGTCACAGCTGCACGGTGTCGTACCTGAAGCTCACCTGTCAGGACCGACAGTGACTCATGACGTCAGTCTGCCTCTGGATCCGACATCTTTACATATTTAACACTGTGTTTAAATATTATTGTGAGGTAACTGTACTCTGTGCGTCAGTAGACACAAATCTGACGTCTGAAACACACGATGCAACGCTGAATCAGAAAAACAACATTAAACAGTTAAAATCAGCTTCACCTCTGAACCACAGCGACATTAACACGTCAGTTTATCAGTGGTAATAATCTCAGTACCACAGTTCAGACGATGAGCAGCAGACTTTACATTTTACTGACAGTGGATGTGATGAAGAAGCTCTGTAAGACGAGATGAATGTAAATCTTCTGTTGTAGCTGCAGCTGAGAGCGAAGCTGCCCAGAGGAGGCTGCAGTGGGCGGAGGAAGGTGAAGCAACAGAACAAGTGACGGTTAGATACGAGAGAGGAAAAGGAAGATGTGATGATGGAGGCAGACAGGAGGAGAGGAGATGCTGAGCGCGATCAGTGTCGGAGGCTAAGCGTCTCCTCCTCCCGTCTCTTCGCCGTTTGTCAGATTAGTGTTCAGTCTCACACCGTCGCCACGAGAATCCGCTGTGACGGGCTGCCACAGAGCGTTCGCTCTCAATCAGCCCGGTCCTCCAGGAAACAGCCCGCAGAGCGGCGGAGGAGGTGGAGGTGGTGAGGGGGCGGAGCCAGGTGACGGGACTGATCCATCACAGGACTGTTTAAAGTCCTTCAAGTCTTTGTTCATTATTTAATGTTTTTAGAACGTTTAGTTTAAGCTGAAGGAAGCTAACGATGAGACGATGAGCTCAGCTGAGACCAACACCAGAGGACAGACTCGTACAGATCAGATTTCCAGCAATTCCTTCAACATTTCTTCTCTTTGGGGATTTCATTTTTCCCATAAATAAAGGCTTATAAAATATGAAAACACACGATGTCCGCTCTGCTAACATGCTAACTGAGCTAGCTCACCTTCACACCTGCAGGTGGCTGCAGACCAGAAGCTGCTCATCAGCACAGTGAATGTTGTGTTCATGTTCTGGTCCGGTTCAGGTGCACGTCCTCTGGGTCAGACAAACATCATGTTCTGGTCCGGTTCAGGTGCACGTCCTCTGGGTCAGACAAACATCATGTTCTGGATTAAAATATCTGTTTTGTCGCCACAAACACGGCTGGAAATGTTCCCAAAGTCTACTTTCAAACCTGGTTTCATGCTAACTAACGCTGAAACGCTCCATCGAGTCGACCTGCTGACTGAAGCAGCAGGTCGACTCTGAATCGCCACATTCAGGAGAGCTTCTTCAACATCCTGTCACACATGTGCACATTAAACATGTTCTGGTGGGTCCAGTAGTTTGTGGAGACACACACACACACACACACACACACCTGCTGACTGAGGACATTATAATAAATGTGGACATGAGATCGTCTCTGATCTCAGGACGTTCCAGCAGCACGAGCTCACGGCGGTTTGAGTCACTGTCATTACGAGATGTTGGCGTTTGTAGCGTGCGGCCCGGTCACAGTCCGGATCACTGTGAGGAGGATCAGCTGCTGCTTCTGGACCGGTCCATTTAAAAGTCTTTGTCCAGTTGGAAACATCAGTACAAACATTACGTCTTAATGTCTCTGTAAACGGGTTCATAGCACAGAGATTACTGAGTAACTCTGCTCTCTGCAGATGTGTTAGCTTTTTACTGCAGAAATAAACTGGTGCTCCATCCAAGCAGACGGACGGTGAGACACCTGCACAGAGGACAGGACAGAGGACGGAGGAGAGAGGACGGAGGACAGGAGGGAGGACGGAGGACAGAGGAGAGAGGACGGAGGAGAGAGGACAGAGGACAGAGGACGGAGGACAGGACAGAGGAGAGAGGACGGAGGAGAGAGGACGGAGGACAGAGGACAGGACGGAGGACAGGACAGAGGAGAGAGGAGGGAGGAGAGAGGACAGAGGACAGGACGGAGGACAGGACAGAGGAGAGAGGACAGAGGAGAGAGGACGGAGGAGAGAGGACAGAGGAGAGAGGACAGAGGAGAGAGGACGGAGGACAGAGGAGAGGACAGAGGAGAGAGGACAGAGGAGAGAGGACGGAGGAGAGAGGACAGAGGAGAGAGGACAGAGGAGAGAGGACGGAGGACAGAGGAGAGAGGACAGAGGAGAGAGGACAGAGGAGAGAGGACAGAGGAGAGAGGACGGAGGACAGAGGAGAGGACAGAGGAGAGAGGACAGAGGAGAGAGGACAGAGGAGAGAGGACGGAGGACGGAGGAGAGAGGACGGAGGAGAGAGGACGGAGGACAGAGGACGGAGGACGGAGGAGAGAGGACGGAGGACAGAGGACAGAGGACGGAGGACAGAGGACAGAGGACGGAGGACGGAGTTTCATACATCAGAGGAACATAAAGTCACATACTGTTCACAACAGGCGTTAAAGGCAGCAGAACATGAAGAACGTGTCTGCTGGAGCTCCCAGTCACTTCCTGTTCTTCCTGTTCTTCCTGTTCCCTCAGCAGACGTGCAGGAGAACATCCATCCTGGAGGATAGTGATCATGTTTTAAACATGGAGCCAGATTAAAATCCACATCCTCCTATCTCCTCTGTACACATGGCACACACTGAACCCACCACATCTACATTTAGCAACACAGAGGAAGGAGAAGAGGGGGAGGAGGAGGAGGGGGAGGTGCAGGGGAGGAGTGATGGGAGGAGGAGGGGAGGAACAACGTGTAGGCTGCCATCGATCCTCACAAAACGCTCTCTGGTGCGTTTACTGCAAACAAACCTGCAGTTTGATTTTCTCTGGACGGAAACAGGAAAGTTTCCTCTGCTGCAGCTTCCATCTGGTTTCAGTTTCACACTGAAACAGGAGGAGAGGAGGAGGAGGAGGAGGAGGAGAGGAGGAGGAGGAGGAGGAGGAGGAGAGGAGGAGGAGGAGGAGGAGGAGGAGGAGGAGGATGAAGAGGATGAGGAGGAGGAGGAGGATGAGGAGAGGAGGAGGAGGAGAGGAGGAGGAGGAGAGGAGGAGGAGGAGGAGGAGGAGGAGGAGAGGAGGAGGAGGAGGAGGATAAGAAGGAGGAGGACTCCACTCTGAGTGGCCTCCAGCATCCATGTGATGAACTCCATGAATCAGGTGGTTTCTGCTTCGAGCGGACAGGTTTGGATCGGCTCTCTTGAACTCTGTCAGGATTGAAGATCTCAGCCTCTGACTTCTTCCTTCTTCCTGCTCGGCTGCTGGAGATGTTGCAGCAGCAGGAAGTCTCAGGAGCTTTTGTTAAAATCTATTTCCAACAGAGAGACGTGATCAGTGACCTGTTGGCGGTGGACGTGGTGTCCGTGTCTCTGTTCATGAGTTCCTGGATGACGTGAGAACAGAAGCAGCTGAAGTGAAACTCATGGCTGGTGTTTCTGCAGCAGCTGCTCACACACCGTAAACCTTCACATCATGAAGTGTTAGCTCTGCTCCTCAGCTGTGTGTTCTCTCAGTGGTTCCTCAGCAGGCCGACTTAAAGCCTCAGATTTGTGGATTAGAGGCATATTTGACTGTGGGAAGTGGATCCATCTCAGCTGGATCCTGCAGACTCAGCAGGCGGCGTCCTCAGGGGGAAACCTTCCTCCTGCTTCCTCCTTCCTCCTCCACCGGAGTCGACTTTCTGCCTCATCGTCAGCTCGTCTTCTCCGTCAGCCCGACTGTCTCTCGCCTGTTCCTGCTGGATCATTGTTCTCTTTTGTTCTCCTTCTCGATTCCCTCAAACTTTCCTCCCTTGGGTTCAGTCTCAGCAGTTAGCAGCTCTGTTTTAATATATATTCTGTGAGGTCTGAGAAGACACAGAAAGAGAAAGTGACCTTTTCAGTTTGGATTGAACTCACAAACCTCCGAGAGATTTGAATTAGATTATGATTTATCTCTAATCACGATGCAACAGACCGGAGTTAGAGTGAGAGAGATGAGGACGCCTGGATCAGGGAGGAGTTTCCTCTCGCTGCAGACGTTTCCACACGACCACCCTGTTGATCCACAGACCGATTCACACCTGCAGCTCTGACGTCAGACACAGCGAGAGTGTGAGAGATGTGTTGTAGATGTAGAAACAGCCGGTGGAGACGAAGGGAGAGAGGAGTGAAGCTGCTGCAGACGCTGTGATGTCACTGTTTCTACATGCGGAGCGCTGACAGCTGATGACGGTCAGCCAGGAGAGGAAACAGACTGTGATTGGTCCGTTTCCTCTGAACTTAACTGTGACGTGTGAAGTGTGATGGCAGCTGCAGGGAGACGGCCGGGTCATCGGAGGGCAGCCTCTGGTTTCATCCCCTCGTCACATCATCTCTGATCGTTAACTCAAACTTCACATGTTCTGACCCGGTGGTGACCCGGTGCCGCTCACAGTCTGGCCCGTACAGACGTCAGTGGTGACTCAGTGACATCACATCATATCTAATAATAATAATATACATGTGTGTTAAATATAATGCAGCAGCACAGTGAGTGTGGTGTTTGTAGTATTAACACCAGTTCAAACCCCTGCTGTGACTCTCACTCAGTTTAAACCTGTTGGAGACAGGACACAGGACACGTGTCTGCTGCAGGCTAATGCTAACGCTGCGCTACCTGCGTCATCTGAAGTGAAAGCAGGCGGGAGAATCACTGACATCACTGTTAACGACCGGTGAAGATGAAAAGCTCATTTCAATTCATCTGAGAAAA
Organism: Lagodon rhomboides; assembly: GCA_039737535.1. NCBI lineage: Eukaryota > Metazoa > Chordata > Actinopteri > Spariformes > Sparidae > Lagodon > Lagodon rhomboides. Next base: position 36,823,377 of record CM077785.1, read on the forward strand.
CTGAAATTGTGACCTGGTGAAGTCACATTCAGGTGGAGATTCGTCTTCTCAGGCTGCAGTAGAACAGCGGCCTGTTGGCTCAACATGTCCGTGTTGGTGTTTTTCCGGTTCCTTGTTCTCTCGCTGCCGCTGCTTTAACAATAATAGAACATTTGTTGAGAGTAAAGTGAAAACAAAGCTCAGAGCCTCCACTCTGTCAGCAGCAGTGACAGACTCAGGATCAGCCTCAGGATCAGCCTCTGACCCTGAACGCCTCAGACGCTGCTCTGTGCAGACTCAGGATCAGCCTCAGGATCAGCCTCTGACCCTGAACGCCTCAGAGCTGCTCTGTGCAGACTCGACACCGGCGGAGCTGATTCACCGGCTGACATGTCACAATAGTCGGACACGTCACACCATCACTGAAACCTGCGACCCAGAAAGAGTTCGACGTTTCTCAGCGAGCAGGAACACAACAACAAACTGAGAGCTGGAGACACAGCCTCGTTCACTCGTTCACTCGTTCCTCCTGTCGAACACTTCCTGTCCGTCTGCAGCTGCAGGAAATATTCAACATGATGACACATCAGACGGGATATCATCATATTATATGATGATATATAGGAAACACAAGATGCTCTGTGAGGAGACAGTTTACTGTTTCTGTAGTCAAACAGTCCATATTAACAAATATGAACAAATATTAATAAATATCTGTCAGCAGCTGTTTGCAGTGAACTGATGGACGTACAGACTGAAGAAAACCTGAAAACATGAAGATTCTCAGGCAACTTCTGAATATAATATAATATAATATAATATAATATAATATAATATAATATAATAATCGTCTCTTTTCAGCTGATTTATTGACGAGGTTAAAAACCGTCCTTCAGTTTACTGACCGGCACTTTGACAGAAGCTAGTTAGAGATTAAAGTCGTGTTCATCAGAACCAGAACCCGTTTGGACTCCTCCTCCTCTGAATGTGTTAAAGACATCAGCAGCTCTTCATTAACTTGGTTGGAAAATAACAGAGTTTTCTTATTAAAATGTTATTGGGCTCATTTCCAGTAACTGATTGAGGTAATTTGTGGGTAAATTCAATGAAATCTTAATATGTTTCTTGGTAATCATCTTCTCGTCTCCATGAAACCTGCGGCGCTGTGAGTCACGTTCAGGCGCCTGATGCCGACGGACGGAGGGAGAACAAACAGCAGCGAGGACTCGAGCTCTCCGGCTCGTCTCTCCTCTGTGGGTTTGTCAGACAGCAGAGTTATATTCAGCAGCTCTGCAGCTTCTCCTCCGGACCTGCAGATCTGACTTTATATGCTCCATAAAGTAGGCTAAGTCCCATCAGGGATTCATATAAATTAAGATCAAACACCGTGTTCGCCCTTGAGCTTACATCCAGATGCAATTATTGTTGAATCCCCACTTTTTCCAACGTTCGCTCTGCGTACTGTTGCACTAATGCTCCTCTCCGAAGAGTAATTACAAGGACGTTTCTAATTTAGCTGCTTTCAGGCTGCGAGGAGACGCTGCAGGAAGAATCTCCCTTCAGTCAGACGCAGTTTACTGTCTCTTCATTTGTTCTGCGGAGCTGCGAGGGAGGAAGGACCAGTCGGAGGCCTCGTGGAGAGCGACTGCACGTAGACTGTAACTGTCAGAGTGTGAGGAGCCAAACCCGTTTAAACCAGAACCAGAACCCTTCACGGCGCCGTCAGAATCTATAACAGCTGCATGTTTCTGTTTACATTCATTATTCATCGTCTCAGAAGAGAAGAGCTTTAAATAGACGGCGGCGGCAGCACAGCTGTCCTCTGCAGCCGCCGAGACTCGGCCTCAGAGCCGCGTCACTCAGAGGAAACCGTCATGGCCGCCCGGCGGACCTCAGTCTCAGTGTTGAATCAGACTCAGTGTTGAATAAGACTCAGTGTTAAATCAGACTCAGTGTTCAATCAGACTCAGTGTTAAATAAGACTCAGTGTTAAATCAGACTCAGTGTTAAATAAGACTCAGTGTTCAATCAGACTCAGTGTTAAATCAGACTCAGTGTTAAATCAGACTCAGTGTTAAATAAGACTCAGTGTTCAATCAGACTCAGTGTGAAATAAGACTCAGTGTGAAATAAGACTCAGTGTTAAATAAGACTCAGTGTTCAATAAGACTCAGTGTTAAATCAGACTCAGTGTTCAATCAGACTCAGTGTTCAATCAGACTCAGTGTTAAATCAGACTCAGTGTTCAATCAGACTCAGTGTTCAATCAGACTCAGTGTTAAATAAGACTCAGTGTTCAATAAGACTCAGTGTTAAATCAGACTCAGTGTTCAATCAGACTCAGTGTTCAATAAGACTCAGTGTTAAATCAGACTGAGTCTGAATGGACTGAGTCTGAATGACCTGAGCTGATGATGTCATCAGACAGCAGAAGCAGCAGAATGAGTTTGTTCTGTAGAGGAAACATCAGCTGTTCGCTCTGAGACTCTCAGTTACCCTCAGGTGTGATATCTGATATCTCCACCTGCTCCACCACCTCCACCTCCTCCACCTCCTCCACCTCCTCCACCCTCCACCTCCTCCACCTCCTCCACCTCCTCCACCTCCTCCACCCGCTCCACCTCCTCCTGCTCCACCCTCTCCACCTCCTCCACCCGCTCCACCTCCTCCACCCCCTCCACCTCCTCCACCCTCCACCCGCTCCACCTCCTCCACCCTCCACCTCCTCCACCCTCCCAGGCTCCTCTGAAAGGCTCAGCTCCTCCTGAGATCACATCGCTGAGTGAATTATGAATGATCTCTCTGTAATGGAGTCTCTCTCTTCAGCTCTGATTCTCTCGTCCTCTATTCAATTTTTCTCCTTTATGTCTGCCTTTAACCTCCGTCTCCGCCTCCTCCCATCACCTCCTCCCATCACCTCCTCCCATCACCTCCTCCCATCACCTCCTCCCATCACCTCCTCCCATCACCTCCTCCCATCACCTCCTCCCACCACCTCCTCCCATCACCTCCTCCCATCACCTCCTCCCACCACCTCCTCCCATCACCTCCTCCCATCACCTCCTCCCGTCACCTCCTCCCATCCCCTCCTCCCATCACCTCCTCCCATCCCCTCCTCCCATCTCCTCCTCCCATCTCCTCCTCCCATCACCTCCTCCCATCTCCTCCTCCCATCCCCTCCTCCCACCACCTCCTCCATCACCTCCTCCCCCCTCCATCGCAGCTCCGTGCAGAGAACCTTATAGAGGTCAAGCTCCTAATTTCATCCTGTCAGAAATTATTAAAATTTATGCGTCTGTGACATCATCGCGGGCTGTGAAGGACATCTCATCAGTATCATGACGGAGAGAAAGAAGGACGACGCTCAGAGAGAATAAGAGATGATGAAGTGCTCTTCTTCAGATAAAAACTCTCTGCTTATAACTCAATTTCCTCTTCTGACTGTGAGGAGCCGAGTGATGGAGTGGAGAAGACGACCTGTCAGCAGAGAGACGGAGCTGATTGCTGACGCTCGGTGGAAATATTATCTGTTTTCAGGTCGGAGTGATTCGATAAGAATTATGATTTAAAATGTTCCTCAGAGTCTGATGAGAGAGAGAAACATGATCATCACATGATCTCCACCAGCACCGTCACATGATCTCCACCAGCACCGTCACAGGCTGAGATTAGAAAACAGCTTCAGAGGAGCTAAATGAAAGTAGTTAGAGGACAAACTGAGAGACGTCTGTGGGACCAGCAGCAGACGAGATGATGCTTCTGCTCAGTGTCACGCAGCAGTTTCACTCTCATTTCATTCATGGAGCTTATTTGTGCCACAGAACCATCTGGACTGTTTGTCACAGAGCAGATACCTTCTATAAATACCTGGCAGGTGATTGGACGATCCTCCAGGTTCCTCCAGGTTCCTCCAGGTGACGCTGAGTTTCATCTGCTCGTCTGTCTGGAACTTCAGGAGAGAGTCAGAGAGAGAGGAAGAAGTCTGAGAACCAGACCCAACAGAACCAGAACACTTTACAACTTTAGAGAGGCGAGGTGAAGCTCTGACTGAAGTCAGCACTCAGCACACACTCTGGTTCTGGTTCTGGTTCTCTGTCACGTTACTTTGATGAAGTAAAGTCCATTTCAAGAGAAATCACCTTTTTAATCCCACAAGTTACAGAGTCGTCTCTGAGCTCTGCTCCCGTCGGATCAGAACAGAACCTGATGAGACTCCAGGTGTTTATTCCTCCAGAAGCTCTGGGTCTGAACCGGCTCTCCTCCACAGGAGGACCCACTCCTTGTGTTCGGTTCTGACAGAGTCCTGGTGGCAGAGATGAGACTGAAGCTGATGTGTTGATGTGTGACGGGAGTGTCAGGTTCTGGCCCGGTGTCAGGTTCTGGCCCGGTGTCAGGTTCTGGCCCGGTGTCAGGTTCTGGCCCGGTGTGTCTAACTGTCTTAAACTGATCTGGTTCTGATCGTCGGTGCGTTGATGGTTGTATCTTCCTGTAGCCTTTGACCTGTTTCCTGTTCTGCCGTCTGTGTGTTGTCATGGTTACCGGTAATCTCTTAATGCCTCCGTGACGCGGAGCCCACTCACAGCCTCTGCAGCTCCGGGCCTTTGTGCCGCTGCAGAGGTTATGTGTTCGGAGCTATTTCTGGTGATCCGGGCTCAGGTTCTATTCGTTGCTCTGAGATCTTCATGTCTTGCCAAAGTCTTTATGAGCAGATTCAACGCTTGGCTGCTGTCTTGGCGTGTTCGGGCCGTGCAGCAGCAGCCGGCGTTGCATCAGGAGGTTTCACCTCACCGAGGTTTGTTTTAACGTCTGCAGAAGCTGCCAGCGAGGCTTCTGCTGCCGGGAGGCCCGACCCGAACCCGCTGTCAGGTATCTGATGAGGGTTTTTATCTGCAGGCTCCCTGGAGAACCTGTCTCTGTGGATATCTGACATGAAAGCGATGATCTGAGATGAAGCTCATCCTGTTTGCTCTTCACACTTCAGCGCTGCCTCGGCTCTGATCGGTGAAGCTTAATGAACGAACTCTTCTGTTTTGCTGACCTGTTGCTCGTCTCGTTTCAGGGTTCGACTCCGTACTTCACCTCGCGGACTCTGGAGAACAACAGGAGGAACGTGTGGTTCGCTGAGTACTGGGAGGAGAACTTCAACTGCAAGCTGATGAGCTCGTCCAAGAAGGACGACAGCAGCAGGAAGTGTACAGGTGAGTTCACCTTCTTTAAAACAGGCTGTGCTGCCGTACAGGTGAGACTGATGGGGAGGAAACAGAAAGAAATACAGCTCGTCTGCTGATCACAGATCACAAATACATTTTAATGAACGTCATTTAGACCCTCGACGAGCTCGTGCACCTGCGACACTGATATTATCTTGTAGCTACTTTTAAAAAGACGTAAATTACGTCTTCTCAAATCCTGTTGAGGTCTCAGAGCTTCCAGACGCTGAACACAAAGGTTTGACCTGCGGATATGAATCTCCAGCAGAGAAGAAGAGATGAAGGATCCTGAAACTGTGAGCTGGAGGCCAGAGTTCACCAACAGCTGGAAACATTATTTCCCAGATTGATCTCCGATACGTCTCTGAGCTCGCAGAAGAACAGACAGCAGCTGATGTCACAGAACTGATGAACTCCGTCACATCATATCGATGTTTTCATCCAAACGCTCGGTTCTGGTCGAGGTCGTTGGGAAGTTTAGATGCATTAGCATCAGTGAGCAGAAACTCTAACCTATAATCAATAATGGAGAGCATCAGTGATCGATGTGATGGTGTGAACAGACCCTGAACACTAATGAACCAGTTCTATTAAGAGTATTGATTGAAGAAGAAAACAACACGGTATCTGGTCGGACTTATTGTTCTGAGGGTTAGTGATCGTTCCTCCTCTTCTCAGAACGATTCATGATCTTCATCTGATTCAGATTTAAAAATGTGAGTTTAACAAACAGTCGTGAACCTTCAACATTCATCTGTAGCAGCTAATTTATCGTCACAATTCCCCTGTAGCTCCTCGTTCTCCTGCAGCTCCTTGTTCCCCTGTAGCTCCTCGTTCTGTAGCTCCTCGTTCTGTAGCTTCTCGTTCTCCTGTAGCTCCTGGTTCCCCTGTAGCTCCTCGTTCCCCTGTAGCTCCTCGTTCTCCTGTAGCTCCTCGTTCTGTAGCTCCTCGTTCCCCTGTAGCTCCTCGTTCCCCTGTAGCTCCTCGTTCTCCTGTAGCTCCTCGTTCTCCTGTAGCTCCTCCGTAGCTCCTGTTCCCCTGTAGCTCCTCGTTCTGTAGTTCTCTGTGTCTCGTCCTGTAGCTCCTCGTTCTCCTGTAGCTCCTCGTTCTGTAGCTTCTCCTGTAGCTCCTCGTTGTGCTCCTCGTTCCCTGTAGCTCCTCGTTCTCCTGCAGCTCCTCGTTCCCCTGCAGCTCCTCGTTCCCCTGTAGCTCCTGGTTCCTGTAGCTCCTGGTTCCCCTGCAGCTCCTCGTTCCCCTTCCTTCCCTCCACACAGTAGCTGGACCCACAGGGGCGCCGGGCTCATCTGGGCCGGCTGGATCTGAACCTCCAGTTACATAATGAAGGAGCCTTCTGTGCCGTTTCAGGATGATTGACTCGCTCTCAGAGCAGCCGGCGTGGAGACACGAAGGACCCGCCGCTGTTTCCCTCTTTTTGGAAAGAAATGAGGAATTATAATAATTTAACACAATAATACTGTTACTGTTCTCAGCAGTGATTCAGTGCCAGCGCCTGCATAACGGACCTACAGGTGCAGTGGAACAGTCTGGACCTGTTCTCCACATCAGTCTGGACCTGGTCTCCACATCAGTCTGGACCTGGTCTCCACATCAGTCTGGACCTGTTCTCCACATCAGTCTGGACCTGTTCTCCACATCAGTCTGGACCTGTTCTTCTGGTTGTGTAGCGTCTTTCTGGTAGTGTTTCAGTCTTTACTTTTAAACGAGCTGTGTGTCCTGTGGGCCCACCGGTCCCTCCACCTGTGTCCTGTGGGCCCAGTCCATCCAACACTGGTTCAGAAGATGTAGAAGATGTGTTTTGTCCTGTAAAACGATGACCTGATCACCTCGTTCCTGACCGTCTCTGGTAGATATTTACCTTTAATTATCTGGCTTGGTTGTAAAGTCGTAGTAACTTTAACGTGTCCGACTCGTCAGCTCGTTACAGACGGATCAGAGTCTCAGCCCACAGACAGAAGGTCCAACTCTCCTCACATCTCTGAGGAAACCCTGATGAACATCACGCTCAGCTTTGGTTGTGCTGGAGAAAACCTGGTGTTGTTGTCACTCTTACAAATGTCGAAACAGCCTCGACTGTCGGTGTCGGCAGCTGTAACTCCACCTGTTGACAGTCAGCTCATCTGGATCTAATGTGAACATCCTACGTCACGTACAAATATAAACCATGCTAATATAAGACCTGTGTTTCCGTCTGTGCTCAGAGGAAAGGCTGACTCATTCTGCACCGCCATTTTTAAAAGAGTTTCTATTCTTACAGTAAAATCCAGAGAGACGGATCCGTCTGGTTCTGCTGTTAGAAACATATTTTTACAGCACAATGAGGGAAAGTCTCAGAACATCTCCTCTCAGGACAAACTGCACATGTAGAGATGAAATAATAAACAACAACAGAACAGCAGTGATTTCCAGGATGCAGGCGTGTTGTCGTGTGTCGCTGGTGACGGACCTTCAGGTCGTCTCCTCCCTCCATCTCCTCTGTGTGAGCGCCCTGCCTCTCTCCCAGTGCATGCTGGGATACTCTCCCCCTCTGCGACCCTGAGCAGGATGGATGGATGGACGTGTCCCACCTTGAAACCGTCTGCGTGCTTTTACAAGCGTTGTAGAAACTGGCGGTGACAGGCGGGCGGTGCAGGTTTATGGAGGCGGTGCTGCTGAGTCTGTGGTCACACATCAGCGTCGTGAACATCACGGAGAGACGAAGAGCCCGTCAGCTGTTACTGCCGCCATAAAGCCGCCTCGCTGCAGCGGCAGGACGCTGAGGCTTCTTCACAGCGAACCATCAGTCACACTCGCCGGCTTTATGCTGCCTGATCGCAGCAGCGTAAGAAAACAACACAGTGATTCAATTCAGTCCAGACTCCTTTAACAAATATGGTGATTTTAAGATGTTTCATGAGGAGAAACTCAGCAGACTTTGTGAAACAGATTCTAAATTATTGGAGCTTTCTTGTAAATTCAGCATTAAATGTTCTACATGAACTTCTTTCTGTCTTTACGTCGGCTCGTCTCAGTGCTGGACGGGTTTATTTGCATGCAGCCGTGTGACCAGATCGCTCGGGACACATGTTGATATCAGGCAAACTGACCACAATACTATGGTGTGAATCTCTAAAACCAGGTTGTTGCTGAGCTGCTGTGGATGCAGGTGATCCCAGCAGGTGGTCGCTCCGCCGGCAGCAGCAGATTCTCTGTGGCCTGTTTTCACACTGATCGTCTCACTGCAACAACTGGGCCGATCACACATCTTATTAACCCGTTTACCAGATCTGTGTCTTCAGCCGCTGACTCTCCAAACTGTACAAAGTCCCTGAAGGTGTCAGGACCGATGGGGACGTAAACCAGACGTGTTGTCTCGTAATCATTTCCAGTCGGTTACAGTCGTTCAGTTCTGTTCTGACACTGATACTAATGAAGTTGGCTGAAATCATCCAGGACCAGGAGCCGGTCGAGTGTGGACAGGAAGCGGCTGACATCGTCTTGTTCCTGCTCTCACATGTAGTTAGGATCTGACCTCAGACCAGCCAGGTTCTATAGAACTGTTTCAGATTCTGTGGAACCGGCTGCAGCTTGATCCTGAGATCAGTCTGCTGCAGGACGCACTGAGTCTGTGATCGATCGCTGCTCTGCTGCTGCTGAGGGATTCAAACCCTCACTGAACACGTGACAAGAGTTTAGTTACCTGTAGAATCTGAACTCTTCGTCCCCGTGAACACAACAAGGTGAACAAGGCGCCAAAACACAGCTCAGGTGTGAGGAGCTGCACTCGGACTGTGTGGCCTCCTGATTAGAGACTAACTTTAGGTTCAAGATGTCGTCACTGAAGCCGAGAGAGAACAGAGGAGACAAAAAGAGACGGAGGAGGACACACCTGCAGCTCAGGCGCTGCAGCTCCAGGTGCTCCTGCAGCCTCCTCACAGTAACAGTCTGAGAGGATCCGCTCTGAAGATAAAACTACAGCGAGTTCACTGTGTTTGTCAGAGAGAGAGAGAGACGACGTTAGCTGGAGGTCAGGAAACACAGCAGCAGCAGCAGAGTGATCGGAGGTGTGTCGGTCGGTGCAGAGAACAGAGCTCCCCTCAGTTTAACTACAGCAGGTCTAACGATGCGGCGGCGCAGGTCAGGAGGAGGCGTGTCAGCAGATGGCGAGGCTGTTATTAGGAGAACACGGTGCTCAGAGCAAACACAGCCAGTTGTTCAGCAGCAGAGAGCATCTGTCTGCTGCATCTGTGAGCGCGTTCTCTTCAAAACTGGGTCTGTTTGTCTGATTTCCAGGTTTGTCGGTGGACAATAAGACCTGCAGTGTGTTTGTGTTCACCACAGGCATCTTCAGCTCTGTGGAGGAGAATGACATTATTACTCTGAAGCTCGAGGCTGCAGACTCACATCCTGCAGGAGCACTGACCTGTGATCAGCCTCATCCTGCACTGATGTGACGCACGGTGAAGACGAGGACGTATCTGTGTTCTCTGATGTCAAACAGGCAACAACACGAGGTTATGATAATGGATGATAGAACAATGAGAGCAGGACGTTGTGGAGGAGGCGAGGTGAGGAGGTGCTGCAGAGACGTCACGTCCTCCCCGTCCTGCAGACTGTTTGTGGACAGCTCAGGATAATACTCAGTGTTGAAATGAGATGCTATTAGCCGCCTGGCTAGCTCGGCTGCTCCTGACTGTAATGAGGTCCATTGTATTCTGTCTCATTATTAATGTCCGACTGCTCAGCAGAGACAAATAAAGGACAGACGCTGACTCAGCTCCTCGTCTCTGTCGCTGTGTCGCTCCGTCTTTTTAATCCCACCTGTCTGATGGAGACTGAAACTCTGGAGCGAAGTCACAGTGAATGTAAATGCAGCTTGTTTCCTCTCAGATTTCTGCAGCGGTGAGACGTCTGGTGTCGTTCACTCAGCAGGAACGTCTCCAGGTGGTTTCAGGCTGGTTCAGTCTCTCTGCCTTCACTGTGTGCTGGAGATCATCTACACCTCGCACCACCAGCAGCTTAGCATTTATGTGTCAAGTAAATAAAGAATATTTGTCTTGTTTTGTGGCTCCAGCAGCTCACAACTCAGATAAATGAGGGCGAACTGATTCTGACTCTGTGAAACGGTTCAGCAGGTGGAGATACTGTGTGAAACTGATCTGAGGTCAGTCACATGAACTAAACAAGAGAACAGTGTTGTAGCAGCATGTAGCGAGTCTCTGTGTCCTCCTGGGGTCGTATACGTCACTGTAAGTCGACCGGCTAATCAACGTCTTCCCTCGTTTAGAGATGAGGAGATAAAGTCATGATTCTTTTCCCACCACAACAGAACTTCTGTTCACGTCGGACCTCAGCTGATCTCAGATCAGCTCTGCTGATCTCTGATCTCTGCAGCTCCTGTTCGTCACGTCTGCACCTGAACAACAGACTCAGAAGCTGCAGTCGATCCGACCCGCTGTGTGTTTCTGCTCCAGATCCGTGTTTGACCTGATTCCATTTATACTTCACTCGTCTCCTCGGCTCAGGACAGATCCTCTCTCTCTCTCACAGTGCTGCCGCTGGTACAAACAGTAACTGAGCTGCAGTTTGTCCTCAGCTTCATTTCAGAGCAAATCCCAGAACGTCTGACGTGCTGCCGTCCGTCTGAAGCATCACAACCTTCAGACTGACATCGTCTCCAACCTGAAACACTGGAGGATGTTCGAATGAAAGCAAACGAGCAGAAACACTGACGGGGACAAAAATACGATATTCAACAGAACTGCATGAAAACTGAAACTGATACAGTTCTATGATGATAACAAGGCGAATACACAATTCATCTCGTCACAGAGAAACCCACAGAGCGGTTCTGCTATAGTTCTGGTTCTGGTTTATAGTTCTGCTACAAACCAGGACGACCTGACACCATCTCCTGACACAGAGAAAGGTCTCGACTCCTCACACAGCACAGAGCGGTCCAACGGACCGGGCGGTTCTGCTGTCACAACATGCAGAGTGTCTGGTGCCGGATCAGAACCGCAGGAGGTGAAGAACAATCAGATGAAAACTGCAGAGAGAAATAATTTATCTCTGGATTCTGAATTTAACTTTTGATCTCATCACTACAAGATTTCATCCCAAAATCATCATTTATTGTCATTATTATTATTATTATGACCATGGTCGACGTTTCAGTCTCAGACTTCTCTCAAGAGTCTCAGAAACCTTCCAGATCTACATGAATATGAGATTATACTGTCGATCAGCTCCAGATTGGTTCTGGATGTACAGAAGCAGCCGGTTGGAGCTTCAGTGCAGCTTCTGGTTCTGCTGAAGACATTCTGGACCCTGTGAGACGTCTCCGAGGAGGAAAACGCGTCTCCGTCTCTGCGCTGATGAGACACGAGAGGTTAAACTGGGATTTGTTTCCGTCAGAGGGTCCATCCATAATTCAGCTGATTATTCAACAAATATCCAGAGTTTGTACGGAGATCCGGTCGGCGCCGAGCTGACGGCACCAGCTAATGAGCTCCCACGTGAGCCGAGCTCGTGTTCAGCGATCAGACCGGCCGTCCTCCCTGCATCATCTCGCATCAGCAGTTTAGCAACACTTTGTTCTGCTCCGAAAACAAACAGGACTGAAAGATGAGTTCTGTAGTTCTGTGGTGGAGCTGCAGACGTCTTCTCAGTCAGGAGAAGGAAGCTGTCCACCTGAACCTGAGGAGAAGGAAACTGTCCACCTAACCGAGGAGAAGGAAACTGTCCACCTGAACCTGAGGAGAAGGAAGCTGTCCACCTGAGGAGAAGGAAACTGTCCACCTGAACCTGAGGAGAAGGAAGCTGTCCACCTGAACCTGAGGAGAAGGAAACTGTCCACCTGAACCTGAGGAGAAGGAAACTGTCCACCTGAACCTGAGGAGAAGGAAACTGTCCACCTGAACCTGAGGAGAAGGAAACTGTCCACCTGAACCTGAGGAGAAGGAAACTGTCCACCTGAGGAGAAGGAAACTGTCCACCTGAACCTGAGGAGAAGGAAACTGTCCACCTGAACCTGAGGAGAAGGAAACTGTCCACCTGAACCTGAGGAGAAGGAAACTGTCCACCTGAACCTGAGGAGAAGGAAACTGTCCACCTGACCCTGAGGAGAAGGAAACTGTCCACCTGAACCTGAGGAGAAGGAAACTGTCCACCTGAACCTGAGGAGAAGGAAACTGTCCACCTGAACCTGAGGAGAAGGAAACTGTCCACCTGACCCTGAGGAGAAGGAAACTGTCCACCTGAACCTGAGGAGAAGGAAACTGTCCACCTGAACCTGAGGAGAAGGAAACTGTCCACCTGAACCTGAGGAGAAGGAAACTGTCCACCTGAGGAGAAGGAAACTGTCCACCTGAACCTGAGGAGAAGGAAACTGTCCACCTGAACCTGAGGAGAAGGAAACTGTCCACCTGAGGAGAAGGAAACTGTCCACCTGAACCTGAGGAGAAGGAAACTGTCCACCTGACCCTGAGGAGAAGGAAACTGTCCACCTGAACCTGAGGAGAAGGAAACTGTCCACCTGAACCTGAGGAGAAGGAAACTGTCCACCTGAACCTGAGGAGAAGGAAACTGTCCACCTGACCCTGAGGAGAAGGAAACTGTCCACCTGAACCTGAGGAGAAGGAAACTGTCCACCTGAACCTGAGGAGAAGGAAACTGTCCACCTGAACCTGAGGAGAAGGAAACTGTCCACCTGAACCTGAGGAGAAGGAAACTGTCCACCTGAACCTGAGGAGAAGGAAACTGTCCACCTGAGGAGAAGGAAACTGTCCACCTGAACCTGAGGAGAAGGAAGCTGTCCACCTGAACCTGAGGAGAAGGAAACTGTCCACCTGAACCTGAGGAGAAGGAAACTGTCCACCTGAACCTGAGGAGAAGGAAACTGTCCACCTGAACCTGAGGAGAAGGAAACTGTCCACCTGAACCTGAGGAGAAGGAAACTGTCCACCTGAGGAGAAGGAAACTGTCCACCTGAACCTGAGGAGAAGGAAACTGTCCACCTGAACCTGAGGAGAAGGAAACTGTCCACCTGAACCTGAGGAGAAGGAAACTGTCCACCTGAACCTGAGGAGAAGGAAACTGTCCACCTGAACCTGAGGAGAAGGAAACTGTCCACCTGAACCTGAGGAGAAGGAAACTGTCCACCTGAACCTGAGGAGAAGGAAACTGTCCACCTGAACCTGAGGAGAAGGAAACTGTCCACCTGAACCTGAGGAGAAGGAAACTGTCCACCTGAACCTGAGGAGAAGGAAACTGTCCACCTGAACCTGAGGAGAAGGAAACTGTCCACCTGAACCTGAGGAGAAGGAAACTGTCCACCTGAACCTGAGGAGAAGGAAACTGTCCACCTGAGGAGAAGGAAACTGTCCACCTGAACCTGAGGAGAAGGAAACTGTCCACCTGAACCTGAGGAGAAGGAAACTGTCCACCTGAGGAGAAGGAAACTGTCCACCTGAACCTGAGGAGAAGGAAACTGTCCACCTGAACCTGAGGAGAAGGAAACTGTCCACCTGAACCTGAGGAGAAGGAAACTGTCCACCTGAACCTGAGGAGAAGGAAACTGTCCACCTGAACCTGAGGAGAAGGAAACTGTCCACCTGAACCTGAGGAGAAGGAAACTGTCCACCTGAACCTGAGGAGAAGGAAACTGTCCACCTGAACCTGAGGAGAAGGAAACTGTCCACCTGAACCTGAGGAGAAGGAAACTGTCCACCTGAACCTGAGGAGAAGGAAACTGTCCACCTGAACCTGAGGAGAAGGAAACTGTCCACCTGAGGAGAAGGAAACTGTCCACCTGAACCTGAGGAGAAGGAAACTGTCCACCTGAACCTGAGGAGAAGGAAACTGTCCACCTGAGGAGAAGGAAACTGTCCACCTGAACCTGAGGAGAAGGAAACTGTCCACCTGAACCTGAGGAGAAGGAAACTGTCCACCTGAACCTGAGGAGAAGGAAGCTGTCCACCTGAGGAGAAGGAAGCTGTCCACCTGAACCTGAGGAGAAGGAAACTGTCCACCTGACCCTGAGGAGAAGGAAGCTGTCCACCTGAACCTGAGGAGAAGGAAGCTGTCCACCTGAGGAGAAGGAAGCTGTCCACCTGAACCTGAGGAGAAGGAAACTGTCCACCTGACCCTGAGGAGAAGGAAGCTGTCCACCTGAACCTGAGGAGAAGGAAGCTGTCCACCTGAGGAGAAGGAAGCTGTCCACCTGAACCTGAGGAGAAGGAAGCTGTCCACCTGAACCTGAGGAGAAGGAAGCTGTCCACCTGAACCTGAGGAGAAGGAAACTGTCCACCTGAACCTGAGGAGAAGGAAACTGTCCACCTGAACCTGAGGAGAAGGAAACTGTCCACCTGAACCTGAGGAGAAGGAAACTGTCCACCTGAGGAGAAGGAAACTGTCCACCTGAACCTGAGGAGAAGGAAGCTGTCCACCTGAACCTGAGGAGAAGGAAGCTGTCCACCTGAGGAGAAGGAAACTGTCCACCTGAACCTGAGGAGAAGGAAACTGTCCACCTGAACCTGAGGAGAAGGAAACTGTCCACCTGAACCTGAGGAGAACAACAGTGTCGAGCTTCTTATGATGTCAGAACACTTCCTGGTTGTTCCAGATGATGTTTTTCTCTGAGAGGACACGAACCAGGTGAAGTTATCTGAACACTAAATGACACCTGAGGAACGTGTTTGATACCTGAGGAACGTGTTTGATACCTGAGGAACGTGTTTGATACCTGAGGAACGTGTTTGATACCTGAGGAACGTGTTTGATACCTGAGGAACGTGTTTGATACCTGAGGAACATGTTTGATACCTGAGAACGTGTTTGATACCTGAGGAACGTGTTTGATACCTGAGGAACGTGTTTGATACCTGAGGAACGTGTTTGATACCTGAGGAACGTGTTTGATACCTGAGGAACGTGTTTGATACCTGAGGAACGTGTTTGATACCTGAGGAACGTGTTTGATACCTGAGGAACGTGTTTGATGAAGATAAAGACGCACAGCTCACATCTGCATCCACTCAGTCTGCTGTTAATCAGGACACACAGATGATAACGTAGTAAACTCAGATTTCAGGAGGAAGCTGGGCTCAGACGAGGACACAGAACCGTCTGTCCTCTTCTTTCTCCTGTCCAGCCCGAATGCTTCTGCAGGCTGTGGTCCTGCAGCTGCTGCCATTTAACTGCTTCACTTATTTAGCATTTTGCTGCATAATGTCTCCAGCAGCAGAGTCATGAAACACCAGGAGAACAATTCTCAGTAATTGTGCATCATAATGAAATGTGCTGCGATCCTCCCCGCTGCGTCGCTGATTGTCTGGAGTTATTTGCATCTCTGCCTCTGATTGTCGTTACATGTATATATTCAGACGACTTAATCATCTCAGAGCTTCTTTGTTTGTCTTTTTAATTATGGAAACTGTCCTGGGCTGCGTCTGATTCGGAGGAAACTGTGCCGCTGTAGAGACAAAGTGGCGTCATTAGGTCGGTTAACAGCTGGAGACGTTACGGCTGATTCAGTGTTTTCACTTCCATCGAGCTGACCTGAACCAGAATCACCTGAACCAGAATCACCTGAACCAGAATCACCTGAACCAGAATCACCTGGACGTCTGAAGTGGAGCGAGGCTGCAGACAAGCTAACGATGTTAGCCAGCTGTTAGCTAACTTCCAGTTCAGCCCTGTGCTAACTGAGTGAATCGTTCTGCTGTCAGACATTTGTAATGTTTTCAGACTAACAGTTAATATGAAGCTCCTCCGTCAGACCTGAACCTGACCTCCATGTTCAGCAGATGAAGCTCCGGCTGATGAGACGTTTCCAAACCAACCAAACAGATTTAACATTTAAAGGACAGAACAGTGAGTGTCACCTTCATCGTATCAGCTCGGACCACATGTCCGTCCACCACCAGCGGCTCATAAAAGGCTGATATCCTCCGGTTTTATTGGCAGACGGACGCCACAGTCGTCAGAATCCTGTTATCAGACTCAATGAATGCAAACTGCTGCTGTTTTGGGAGGAAATAACTTTGGACACGCTCGTCTCTTCTGCTGAGACGCTCAGGTTTCCCTCCTTCAGGCTTCAGCACCGACCCGCCGCACAGCGCTCACATAGAGAAGCTTTAATGGGAACCAGTACGGGTCGTCGTCTCACCGGACCGCTCGGCGCCGCTCGGCACCGCTCGGCATGCTTTTACTGTCACACAGAGAGACTCTGAAATGTGAGGAAGGAAACCTGCAGGTGAACTACATTCATCTTAAATCTGTTGTTTCATTTCAGTGTTAGAAAACATAATATACTGACACATTTGTAAAGATTAAACTCGAAGTTCTGATCCGTCTGACTTGTGACCTTTATAAAATGAGATCAGAAACTTTTTGGCTCTTAAAGTTTGCGTTCGGTTCTTTATTTGTAACCGAAGGAAGTGAGAGACTGGAAGCTTTGGACCTGGTTCCTGTGAGATAAGTCGAGTCAGTACAACAGTCCTCTCAGTTTTAGCTGACTGATGTAATCAGCTGTGGCTAATTAGCGTTAGCGCTGTGAGTCAGCAGAACCACAACATGAAACGCTCGCTGTCGCCTCTAAAACGAGCTCTGTAAGCTGATATGTGCCGCGTTTACAGTCAACAGAAGACGACAGGAAGAACGATATCAGAAAGAAATCCAGCAGCTTTAAACGACTTGAACACATCGTCCACGAGCTCGAACACACCAGAGAGACGGGACGGTCCGGTTCATCACGTCACGTCTCAATCTGCTCACAGATTAATGTTGTTACATAAAACAGAAAGATTCACATTTCAGAAGGCAAAACACTTTCAGTCACTCTTCCAGGTCACACTCACAACCTGCTGAGAGTGAATTGAAAGTTTTGGACCAGTTGAAATGTTGGCTGTTGATATCTGACGTTTAATCTGTAGAAAGTGAGTCTGAGTCCTGTCTGTCTGTCTGTCTGTCTCTAACCTGTCTGTCTGTCTCTAACCTGTCTGTCTGTCTGTGTGTCTCTCAGGTCAGGAGCGTATCGGCATCGACTCCAAGTACGAGCAGGAGGGGAAGGTGCAGTTCGTGATCGACGCCGTGTACGCCATGGCCCACGCCCTCCACAACATGCAGCGGGACCTGTGTCCGGAGAACTCGGGCATCTGCCCCGAGATGGACCTGGCAGGAGGGAAGAAACTGCTCAAGTACATCCGCAACGTCAGCTTCAACGGTGAGTGGACGCGGCGTCCCGTCCTCTTTATGAACTCTTCAGGGTCGAGATGCGAGCGGCAGCTTCAGATCGAGCGGAGAGGAAACTGACAGCGCTCGTAAAAACTCTGCTGCGTATAAAAGAGCATTAAAATGTCTAGATTGTGTCGTAAAGCGTCCTCTGTGTCACAGTCGTAACCCGGCCTTATATGGAGACGTTTAAAATGTCTTCTTATGTGATTAAATCAGAATCCTTGAACTTGAACAGACGTCACAGTCTCACCTCCACCTCAGAGAACATCTCCTTCAGATTACACGGTGCAGGAAAGTAACTGAGTACATTTACTCGAGTCCTTCGACTCTTCATGTTGTGTTGTCAGGTTGTGATAATCAACAGATATATGATGATGCATCACATAGATCAGCTGGTTAGCATCACCACCAGCTACCAGCTACACCGTTAACGTGACGCGTACGTGATCAGTTCACCGCTGACTGTAACGACTCTGAACCTCAGCTGGATGCATCTGGATGTAAGACGCTGTAGATAATGAGTGTAAATGGGTCATTAGATTATTATAGTTGTTCGGGTGGAGGAGGGGAGCTGCAGCTGGTTATTGTATTCTCACAGGGAGGAAAGCCTGCGATGGATGTAGGTCACCGCGTAGCTGGAAGCAACGAGTCTGTGGAGCCGAGCTGATTTAAATCATGTGACACGTCGCCGCTATACGCTGAGGAGGCACCGGGCCGTAGAAATGTATAGATTAATGTCGCTCTTGTTTTGAGTTTGGTGACATCTAGTGGTGAAGCTGCAGACTGTGTTCTCTCTGTGAGGTTTGTCCGCTCTGGGCCACTGTAGAAACATGTCGGCACAACATGGTGGACGTCCGCTGGAGCTCAGGTGACTTCAGGTGAATGTAAACTAATGAATTATCTTTATGAACATTTCTAAAACTGTTGAGAAACGGTTGTTGAACAGCGACAGACGGGAACAGTAGTCATGACTTTGTGTTGATTAGCTCATCAGGTGAATCTGTGTTGAGATGATCTGTTCGTGTAGCTGCCTCATGGTGAAGATGTTCTTCTTCTGATGGAGACACTGTCCATGTTTTTCATAATCTTCTGCTGTTAAAGCAAAGACAGATCTTAAAGTCCCTGCTGCCCGCTGGCAGACGAGCTGTGTCAGACGACCAGAGGCTGCAGGCTGCTGAGCGTCTGTGGCCGTTAGCTGGGATGCTAACGCTGCTAGCCTGAAGGTGTGTTTGCTGGTTCCATGTGTTCGGTGATTCCTCTTTTCTTCAGTGTCACTCAGTGAACTTGTCTCCGGATGTGATCACAGATCTGATCACCTCAGTCCTCACGCTGCTCAGTGGAGTCGTTCTGGTTCTGGTTCTGGTTCTGGAGTCGACAGAACACGTCACCTTATTCATGAATGTATTTAAAGTACTTTAGGTTCACAAACAGTAACTCGGTCCAAGTGTCTGTTACAGTTTGAGTAAATAGTTATGACACAATCATCAGAGTGTGTGTGTGTGTGTGTGTGTGTGTGTGTGTGTGTGTGTGTGTGTGTGTGTGAGCAGGTGATGTAAAGGCAGGTGATTTACAGCCTTATTGCTCTTAAAGGGGCAATAATTAAGACCTTTATTGCTCCGTAGAACAGAATGAAGTCCGTCATTAAGTCGCTGCCAGGTTTGGAGATTTCTGACTTTGCGCCGGCTGCAGTGTTTGGAACATAAACCGCCCGAGGAGTTTCATCACCCCGCTGCTCTTTTCTACACGTCCAATAATAGCGGACGGAGCTTCTTTATGGGCGAGCCGTCGGCCCGCAAACACATTTTACTCTCCAGACAAAATGCAAATGAAATGCAGCGTTATTAGAGCAGCGTTCTGCAGTCTGATATTATTGTTTTCAGTCTGGAGCCTCGGGGGACGAGTGTGATGATGAGGTGTGTGTGTGTGTGTGTGTGTGTGTGTGTGTGTGTGTGTGTGTGTGTGTGTGTGTGTGTGTGACCTCATGGTCTACCTTTATACTTCTTTAGTGCTGTTGAACACTCTTAAGAAGGAGCGTAATTCTTCACGGCCTGAGGAGACGTCAGCGAACACATTGTGATTAAACTCGTCGTGGTTCTGTTAAGATATTTAGTGAAAGATTAAATTTAATACAGAAAAATTCAGCTGATCCAACCATTGAACCACATCATCACCAGACTCCATTAACAAATGTGGTGATTTTAAGAGTTGTCGAGTTAAATCAAACTTTATAAACTCTGTGAAACTCTGTCTCTGACTCATTCTGCATTATTTGGACCTTCTTGTAAATTCGGCAGATGTTCTACATGAACTTCTTTCTGTCTTTGAGTAGAAACATGGAGTCTGTTTGTCCCAGTGATGGACGGGTTTGTTTCATATAGAGCAGGAAGTGACATCACATCACAGGTGTTCACTCAGACGCAGGTGAATGTAGCTGTGAAGTGACGGACTGAGAGCTGAACTCAGGACCTGGACTGATCCGGCTCCTCAGGCTGAACTAACCAGACGTACTTTAGTTTCCTGGATTAAACCACTAAAAGTTGAGATCAGGTGTTCATGACTCCGTGTCGTTATAACGGACCTGCTGTGTGCAGAATAACTGGTGCTGAAATCAACAGGTGATGTAACAGGTGACTTCAGTGTGAATTATGTGAAGTCGAACACCTTGAATAATTATTTAGCACCTTGTGAAAATCAGCCGTCAATAAAAGCAGCTGTTTGCAGTTTCACCTGTAATATTCATCCCATTATTTGCATAGTTTTATAGTTTGAATGAATTAGACGGCGCCTCGGAAATCTTCCCCTCCAGAGGTTCTTTTATCAGGTAATTAGCAACGTGCTAATTTAAACTGGAAGTGGCAGCTGAAGCGCTCACTCACCGTTTATTAGAGTCTTAATAATTAGACACACACGGGGGGAGAAGGTGTCGATGCAGAGCTGCCGTCGCCTCCTCAGCACTCAGAGATCATTCTGAGAGCGTCCGACTCTATCTGAGCTCGATCAATTAGGAAACTGATGAGTAAAGAAAATAAAGAAGCAGCTCTCCGTTTTCTACCAGCGACAGACGGTTTCTTTGGATTCCCACTGAAACAAACATGAGCCAGATATCGACGGAGAAACAAACCCTTCTATCCAGCGTTTCTCTGCGTCTCTGCGTGGCCTGTGGTGGCTATTAAAGCAGCCATCGATCTGCAGCGGCCGTCTGGTCATGGCAGGAATTAATAATCGAGCTCCCGACACCAAACAGACACCAGATCGACTCCAGCGTCGGCTCGCAGCACTTTACAGACGTCTGCTCTCTCTTTCTGATGGAGAAGCTGTTTTCTGTGAGATCCTGATTCTCTCTCTGTGATTCAGGTGGAGAATCAGAGTCCTGATCAAACGAGTCTCCTGTTAATTCAATTAAAGCAACAGATGGAGCTCAAAGACAGAAGATAGAAACGAGTCCACGTCCTCTTAAAGCCTCAAAGCCTCAGACTCTTAAATTAAAACATTTTTCATCCATAAATCTTTAAAACAAAATCATGTTTTGTTTTTGTGCAGTTATTATTTCTTTAATCTTCTTTCTGTGTTTGACCTTTAAAAGGTTTATAACTCGAGTTTAAGACGTCGCAGCAGATTCAGCAGATTACTGACAGGAAACACAGAAACAAAGAGTTTAATGTCCACACGCGCTGATCAATGCTCTCACACACAAACCATCCTCCTCATCTTCATCCTCATCCTCATCCTCATCCTCATCTTCATCCTCATCCTCATCCTCATCTTCATCTTCATCCTCATCCTCATCTTCATCCTCATCTTCATCTTCATCCTCATCTTCATCCTCATCTTCATCTTCATCCTCATCTTCATCTTCATCTTCATCTTCATCCTCATCTTCATCCTCATCTTCATCTTCATCTTCATCTTCATCCTCATCTTCATCTTCATCTTCATCCTCATCTTCATCTTCATCTTCATCCTCATCTTCATCCTCATCTTCATCTTCATCCTCATCTTCATCCTCATCTTCATCCTCATCTTCATCCTCATCTTCATCTTCATCCTCATCAGCTGTAGCTGACATATCACAGCTGTGTTGAAACATGTTGGTTTGAGACGGAGCGGACCGTTGTTCTGGTTCCAGATCCACGTCGGTCCGGTTCAGTTCTCCACCTGTGTCCGGTTTTCAGCTTGATGTTGTGAGATGGTGTGATTACGCTCTGGTTAGCTTTAGTGTTCCAAAAACAAGTTCTGTCTCGGCACTAACATGCCGTCACGTCTCGTGAGAACTGTCCGGTGGTTTCACATTTACAAATGTCTGAACCGTCGTCTCTGGTTCTGCAGCCGTCTGACCCGGAGACGAGGTTCAGACGGCTGCAGACCCGGAGACGAGGGTTCAGACGGCTGCAGACCCGGAGACGAGGGTTCAGACAGACACCAGCTCTGTGAAATTAAAGTCTGAGAACAAGATGTGAGGAGGAAGAGAAATGTTTAATGAAGAATATTCAAAAGAGGGTTCAAACTTCAGAGTTACTGAGAGAAACAAATATTAATAAAGACGCTGCAATAAGCAGCAGAGTTTTCTTCCAGAACCGTTCTCTGTGACCCGAGGAGTTCTGCCAGGCCCGGCACTATCTGCTGCCTGTCACACTTTCTCTTTTCACCACAGTTCTGTTTCTCTCTATCGCTCTCCCTCCCTTTCACTCTAAATTAAATACAAGCCTGAAAGGGAGTTCTGGTCCGGCACCGAGCAGCACCAGGCCCAGTAAACAAACAGGAGAGGGGAGAGGAGGGGAGGGGAGAGGAGGGGAGGAGGAGTGAGGGGAGAGGAGAGGAGGAGATGAGGAGAGGAGCGGAGAGGAGAGGAGGGGGAGGAGAGGAGGGGGAGGAGGAGAGGAGGGAGAGGAGAGGAGAGGAGAGGGAGGAGGAGGAGGAGAGGAGAGGAGGGGAGAGGAGAGGAGGAGGAGGAGGAGAGGAGAGGAGAGGAGGGGAGGAGGAGAGGAGAGGAGGAGGAGAGGAGAGGAGAGGAGAGGAGAGGAGGGGAGAGGAGGGGAGGAGAGGAGAGGAGAGGAGGGGAGGGGGAGAGGAGGGGGAGGAGAGGAGAGGAGAGGAGGAGAGAGGA